>ML833254.1:11237-62898 GCA_009831015.1 Picea engelmannii
CTCGAATTTCCTATAGCTAACTGATTTTCCATTTCAGTTAACTATTTTCAAGTAATTATGAGATAATATATTAATATTTATTGTCCAATTTATTTAAGGGAAAAATAAATTAGACACACATTTCTTGTTGACTTTTCAACATAGCCGACATACAATTATAATACTATAAATGTAATAATTCAATATCTAGAGATTAATAAGGGGTTTTATAGATAAAATGGGGCCTTTTCTAGGTCTTAACATGCCCATCCCCTTCAAACAAGTGTTGTCCTCAACACTTGACTAATTGCGGGTGTTTCTACATGAAGAACGCATCTTCCCATGTTGCCTCTTCCACTAGTAGGTTCTTCCGTTTGATGAGGTACTCCATGATTGCTCTATTTCTTAGTTTCTTAATCCTTGTTTCAAGGATTGTTTCTGGTTCCAGTATGATTTCCACTTCTTCATTAATCTCTAGTAAAATAAGTTGGGTTGAGATCTTGTTGTCGATTACCTTATTTAAGCAAGAAAAAAGGAAAATTGTATGTACACGCGAAGATGGAGGAAACTCCAATTTGTAAGCCATACTTTCGATCCTCTGCAAAACCTTATAGGGGCCATAATATTTGGGTGTTAATTTATTATCCTTATTTTGTTGCTTGAGGGACATCTATTTTTATTTTTGTAGCCTAAAAAATACCCAATCCCCCACTTCAAATTCCCTTTCGCTGTGATGTTGATCTGCTTGTTGTTTCATCATATTTTGTGCCATATCTAAGTTGTCCTTCAATAGTTTGAGAACCTCTTGTTGGTTCCCTATGTGGTCCTCCATTGCTTGGAACTTTGTATTCCCTTTCAAGGGTGATGTCATGGATGGATGATAATATCCATAAAGTGCCAGAATTGGGACATTTTTATGAAGTATGGAAGGATATGTTATACCACCATTCTGCCAAAGGTAACCACTTGACCCATTGTGTCTATTTATCAGATGAAAAACAACAAAGATATCCTTCTAGAAATTTATTCACAATATCAATTTTCCCATCAGATTGAGGGTGGTAAGATGAGCTGTGTTCCAATTGAGTACGTAAACACGAAAAAAAATAATTCAGTCCAAAAATTTCCAGTGAAAATTGGATCTCTGTCACTTACAATAATCTTGGGGAGTCCATGTAGTTTTTTAATTGTTTCCGTAAATGTTGCGGCTATTGTACTTGCTTTAAAAGGATGAGAAAGAGAGAAAAATGGGCATACTTTGTCAGTCAATCCACTACTACCACGACGACAATATTTCCTTCAGATTTGGGTAAACCTATAATAAAATCCATTGAAACTTCTTCCCAACATTGATTTGGTATAGCTAATGGTTGTAGGAGACCTGACGTCTTGATTGTTTCTCCCTTATTCTGTTGGTAGACTAAACATTCAAACACAAAATTTTGAACATCGGTTTTAAGACATTCCTAGAAAAATCCTTCTTGATCTAATGATATGTTTTCAATAATCCCAAATGTCCTCCTATAGTAGAAGTGTGCAATTCCAGAAGGGCCTTATGTTTGAGTTGGGAATTCTTACATAAATATAGATGATCGTGATACTATAACAAATCATTCTTCCATTAAAAAATGTCTAATGAACTAGGGCCCTCATGTAGTTGAATTATCTTTCATACCTCTTGATATTTCTTCCATTATATCCTTGCTTCTTTCACCCACTCAGATTGCAGAATAGAAATAATACATAGTGAACCTTATGTTTCTTCTTTTTTTCCTTGAAAGGGCATCTGCCACAACATTATGTTTTCCTTTTTTGTAGGTAATTTCAAATTCATAACCGAGCATCTTTGTAACCCATTTTTGTTTCTCTTCTGAAGATAATCATTTCTCCAAGAAGTACTTCAAACTATCATTATCTTTTTTATTTATTTTGAAGTGTCTTCATATTAGGCAAGGGCGCCATTTCAGAACTACATGTAGTATGGCCAACGTTTCTTTTTTCATAAATGGGGTTGACTTAGTATTTTCCTTTAAGTTGGTTGCTTTCAAAGGCAAGGGGCCTTCCTTCTTGCATTAAAACTGCACCAGTTACATGGCCTAAGGCATCACACTCCACAATAATGTTTTTTGTAAAGTTCGATGTGGCCATGATGGGAGTAATACACATAGCCTCCTTAAGTTTTTTAAAATCTTTGGTTGCTTCTTCGATCAAAGAAAATGCTTCCTTCTTTAATAATTTTTCTAGAGGTGCTGGTATTTGACCATAATTATTGACAAACTTGTGATAGTATCTTGTTAACCCTAAGAATCCTCTAATTTTCTTCAAGGTTTTGGGAATTGATCATTCCCTCATAGCTTTAATTTTGTTAGGGTCCACTTTTACACCTTCACGAGATACAATATGACCCAAATATTCCACTTCTTGAACCCCGAAGGCACATTTGCAAGGATTTGTATAAAGTTGCTTCTCTTCCAATAGTTGTAATACTATGTCAACATGTTGTACATTCTATTCCCAAGATTTGATGTAGATTAGTATGTCATCAAAAAATACTAACACAAATTTTCTAAGGAAGGGATTGAAAATATAATTCATTGAGTTTTGAAATGTTGAAGGTGCATTAGTAAGTCGAAAGGGAATGGACAAAAACTCATAATGAACTTCATGTGTTCTAAAAGTTGTTTTAGGAATGTCTCCCTGCCTCATTTTGATTTGAGATATCCCGAATGAAGATCCAACTTAGTAAAGAATTTTGCTCCATGCAATTCATCTAATAATTCATCAATGTCAAGAATAGGAAACCTGTCTTTGATGGTCATTTTGTTGAGTTGGCTATAATCTGGACACATACACCATGAACCATCCTTTTTTGTAACCATAACCATTGGTGAATAGAAATAACTTTGGCCAAGTTGAATGATGTCGCCCTCTAACATTTCTTGGATCTTACACTCGATCTCACTCTTTTGTGCATATGGATGCCTGTAAGGCCTAATGTTAGGTGGTACACTTCTTGGCTTCAAATGAATATCATGGTCATGATCACGAGTAGGTGGAAGACCCTTAGGCATTTTCCCAAATACCTTGGAATGATTGTGGATAACTATTTGGAGGTCTAATGGAGCAGAGGATATAGATGTTAGAACATCAAGTGAGAAAAATTGTGAAACTACACCCTTGTGTCCCTTTTTGACTAATTTTGTCATGGTATTAAAGCTTATCACTTTAGAGGGTTTCCCTTGGATACCTCTAAGTTCAATTTCCTTTCCATATGAGGAAAATCTCATGAAAATATCTTGAAAATTATGGGCCAATGTTCCCAATGATAATAACCATTGAACCCCTAATACAACATCAAACCCCCCCATTTATATGGAAATCATGGGGCTATCCCAAAAATACTCCCCCATGTTGAGCTTAATACTATGGAGTTTCCTTGAACAATGTATGGTATCTCCATCTACAATCATTACTTGAAACTCTAGTGTGAGATATACAAAGCAATTGAGATCTTTTGCTAATTTGTAATTGATGAAATTATGGGTACTTCCAAAATCAATCAATATTGTTACCTTTTTATTTCAATGTATCCTTGTATCTTGAGGGTTTGTGGAGTAATAATTCAGGCCAATACATGACAAGATATTGTTGGAGTAGTCTCTTCTAAATATTGTGGTGGTTCCAATTCCTAATATTGTTCCTCTTCACGGTCTATGTAGAATAATTTCTTATCACTGCACTTATGCCCCTTACTATAGTTGTTGTCACAATTGAAACATAGTCATTTTTCTCTTCTTTCATCCATTTGTTGAGGTTTCAACCTTGTCGGTTGAGGCACACTTGTCTTATGAACCAAAAAATGATCTCTCCTTCCTGTGTATGCTCCAATGGTAGACTTGCGTGTAGCCATATTTTTGAATTGAATAGGACAAACAATTTATATAGATTCTATAATATTTGTAGGTTTTCTTAAACAAATCTCATGTTTAATGTTTTGTTTTAATCCACCCATGTAAGCTTCCAATAAATGTTCATCACTTATGTCATCCACCCTTGTGGCGAATACCTGAAATTCTAAACTATAATCTTAAATATTACCTAAGTTCTTGATGCTTGTCAATTGACTGAAGTAGTCCTATTCCCACACTTTCCCATATTGTGCTTCTAAGTCTCTTGTAAATAAAATCCAAGTATAATGATAAAGAGGGGGCTTCCTTTTAACTACCCATTGATACCATTGATATGGTTTTATCTCAAAGTTCAAGGTTGCTATGTGAATCCTTTTCTTATCATCCAAAATATTATGCAGTTCAAAATATTTCTCTATTTGGTTCACTTAGGTAAATACCTCTGTTCCATCAAACTTGTTTAATTCAATATTGGGAAAGTTGAATTTCAGACCCCACCATAATTAACTCCACTATTAGAGTTAAATCCACTTGAAAATTACTTATTTTCAGTAGGTTGTTCAACACGAATACTACCTTTATTTTCATGAGTTCCTTACATCTTGATATTTCCTTTAGAGACTCACTCATCTAGAGCATGAAATATCATGGAAGACATGGAATTTTACAATTACTTCATGTATTTTTGTATTTCTTATTTACTGTCATTCTTATTTTCATCCATCTTCTTATCCATCTTATTTTTCATTTCATCCATATTTATTTTCATCTCATTCTTATTCTCATTCATCTTCTTATCCATCGTATTTTCCATTTCATCCATCTTATGTTCCATTTGTTCCCTATTTTCAATGATCCTCTATCCCATCTGCAAATAAATCTATTCGATTTCATCTCGAGTCATGGTTGAGCTCTTTGGAGGTCTAGATGGAGAAGTAAATTTTGGAGGAGCATTTGGATCCATGAGAGAAAAAAATAAATCTCCTCTTTTTCCTCTTTATTACAAATTTTGAATCACCAAAAATAAATATTCCAATAAAAAATTATGCCAATTGTAAGTTACATACCTTTTAAGCCCTTAATTTGGATTCTATCCTCCTCGCTGACCTTCCTTCTTATGTATTTTTGAAATTTAATCCTTTACGAGTCTGAAGTTTTGGCCTATAGTACTCTGAAATATTTTCTCTGCAATGCCATAGGAATGAACAAAATTGGATGTGCCAAGTGAAAGTTAGGGTAACTTTCCCAAACCTTTTTTATTTTTGGCCTTTCCGGGAGAGCGAACTTGTATATAATTCCATGTGTCTAATATTTAATACATGATTATGAAATTTCTACCAAAGCTATGACGGATTGTCCTTTTTGAAATGCAATAGGTCTTATAGAATTTGGATCCTCTATGAAGAAGATATGATGCTTTTACCCAAAACATCTGTTTGATACTAGTTATAGGACTAATCAACAAAACTTATATTCCATAGGGTATATATCTGAAAGTATGACAACCCAGAAGATGAATTTTGAACCACAATTACCTTGATATGTATGCTAAATAACCTCCAAGTTTCATTGTCCGAATCATCCCGAATTTTTTTTTTTATATAAAAAATTCTAGGATTACTTGCTTGAAGAAGAAAAACCCTAGGACTGATTCTTTGATACCATATGTTATGATCCAACACCTTAAAATTGATAAAAAGTCAATGAATACAATTCACTTTGAGGGGGAAATCTCCTTTTACAATATTTCCAATTCAGAATACAATATGAGATGATCCTAAGACTATATATATATATATATATATATATATATATGAGACAAAAGGTACAAATATAATGAAAGGGTACCATAAAGAGTTCTAGCCGACATACAATTACAATACTATAAATGAAATAATTCAATATTGAGGGCTTAATAAGGGGTTTTACACATAAAATGGGGCTTTGTCTAGGTCTTAACAATCTAGCAATTACTATTCATGTGGATCTACACATCACGTTTCAAATTAGAGGCTTTGAGAGGAGTAATTTGAGGACGGTTCTAGACCTTTCTCACATGAGAGACCTCCCCTTTGGCTCTGGGTAACAAATTTAAAAGCAAATATTCGTGCATGCATTATGGGACTAAGGTTTGTAGGTCGATGGGAATGGGGAGAAATTGCAGTGGTGAATTGAATATGCTTGGGCTACAGGTACGTATTATTGGGAGACATGTTTGGGATGTTGGCCATTAATTGTTTAAGGGGAGTGAATTTGTTCTAAATTAGTAATAAGGTTTGTGGTAGTGGGACTCTTGATTTGAGCATAGTTCCTTGGCCCTTTGGCTCCCTGGTATTTATTCTCACAGATTGGAATTCAGTTTGAGGTTACTGGGCATCCAAAGAGGGAAGTTTCTTTGTCTTCTTAGCCTTGCTATACTTTGGTTTGTTTAGTGTAGCTCAGGGAATAATATAGGGCACCTATGGAGGTACCCAAGGGGAATAATAGTAGATAGGTATTGTTATGTATGGAGGCCACTATTAGTAAATAAATCTTAGTGTGAACAAAATAAGTGTAAGAGGGCTTGCTAGAAGGTGGATATTTTTTTATAATGTTCTCTGGATCTTGTGTGGTGATTGCATTTTCATATATTTGGAAATTAACAAGTGGTATCAAAGAACTTTCTTTGGCCACGAAAAAAGATAATTTTTTTTCTTTCTATTTTGCAGATTTTTTCAGGAAGAAAAAGAGAGTCGTGACACTCTGGACAATTCCTGTAGCTTTTTGTGTAAATTTTTCAGAAATTGGTTGTATATATTAGTTCCTCTTGGAAAAAAAACCAATTTAAAAAAAATAATCATCTGAAACGAAGTCCATGAAGTGAAGTTATCAACATTTTAAAATCTACAAATTTTCTGGGTTTTTCCACGGACGACCACGATATTTTGTTGATTTCTGTAGCAATTTTCCCAAACAAATTACATATCTGAGCTCTTCTTGCAAAATTATCCCATTTAAAAAAAATCATCTGAATTGGATCTTCGGAAGTGAAGATATCATTGATTTAAAATCAATCATTTTAGGGTTTTTTTGTGTGACAACGATGATACTATAGAGCTCATAACTTTTGACAGGGTGGTCACATTGCTACCAAATCAGTTCCATTTCATAGGGGATTTTAAGAGTTTTTTTTAGTATATTATATGTGGTGTTTCCAATGGATATTCAAATCCTCAAATAAATTCGACGGTATATTCACTCTCCTATCTTCGACAAAATTCAATGCACGATGGAAGCCATCAAGATAACATTTCAAGAGTTTGAAGTTGCAAGGAAAAATATTCAGGAGAGATATATTATAAATACCATGTATAATCACATCATGGGAAAACATACTCAAGAAAGATATGCTTGGTATGATTATGAGGACGATTGTGATGCTTGGTATATGGATAGTTGTCATTTATGGGATGGAAACCACTTTCATCTTTTATTTGATGAATCTACTCCACCTTATGTAGATCACATCTTGGAGAGTAGACAAGGGCTTTCGAGGCATATTATTATTCTTTTTTCACATTTTTTAGTACTAGCGGAGGATGTTTTGGCCGACTCTACATATTTGGATCCACATGCCCAATGTCGATCTTTGGAACATCATTTTTAACTGGATGTTGAGTTCCAAACTATTATGTTAGGGACCTAACCTCCCTAACCCTCACGTAGGTAGAATAATATGATTTCCATGTAATAAAGGTCGACATTAGTTAATAAAGCCTATTTAATAAATGTGAATAAGTCAATGTAAGAATACCTAATAGAAGCTTCTACTTCTAGAAATATCTTCCTTTAGAAAATAGAATTAGTATAAATAAGAAAAGGAGTCATGAGAAGCTTTGTCTTGAGAATTATTGTAATAGAGATCTGCTCTACTAGAGGTTTCCCCCTCAAAGAGGCAAGTCAACATTACTTTCTTTGAATACATGTGTTATTTTTGGTATTTCTCTCTCAATATTTTGTTGTTCCATTGATATTTTGCTAAATATTCTCGTTTTTGCATAACATATTACATATGGCACCTTACAAGTGGTATTAGAGCACTTTCTTAGGTAGGAATTGTGGGTTAAATTTTTTTTTCAGGGCGGGGACGTGTTCCGACGTCTTTAAAATATAGTGATATGTCGTTCAACCCAAAAATCTGCGTTCAAGGAAGCATACACGTAGGAAATAAAATATATTTTTAAGCTCACATTGTTGGACACTCTTGTAGCCCCTATTGGTATGCCTTTGAGTGGTAGCGCATTAGACAACACCTATATACGGACTTGCCTAGGAATCCTAAATCCTGCTATAGATCAACCGATCGACCGCCTGACTACTATAGTGCCACCAAGAACAACACTTGGGAAGATACTCTCTAGTACCTGGGTAATCAGGTAGTATGACTAAGGGTATGGTCTAGCCTCCTTAGTTGGTGCCCTGAGATATTTGGCCAAGCACTATTGTTCAACTCCACACATATATTAGAGATCTATAGCATAGGGAAAATCCTTATCTGTAGGAACCCTAAAAACCCTAACCCTTTAGATGGAAATAGAACAGAAAGGGAACAAAGAACATCTATTGCCATGTAACCTTATCTCCTGCATTCTGGTTGCGAAATTACTACACATTTTTTTCTTTTTAATAATTTGGGCATTTCGACTTGCAGTATTATTTTGATCATACTAAAAAAAAAGGAGTATAGTGGTCTCACTGACACCCTTATCTGGGATCTATCCCATTGGATTCCTCTCTTCAACTTGATTATTGTGGTACTTATCATTTTAATACTTTTTTTTCATGGACCCTACCCCCTTCCTAACACCCTTATTTTGGCCCTATCCCAATGAATTCCCCTTTTCACCTTGATCTCCATGGTACCTATCACTTGTCACCATATTCCTCTATGGTCCCACCCACCCTTCCTGACACCCTTATTCACCACCTATCCCATTTTCTTCCTCTTTTTTCCCCATCTGCAGAGATACCACTCACTTGTAAAAAAATTCGGTGCGAACTCGCCTGCCCATTTTTGCCTCTACCTTGATTACTGAAAACCTCCAGAACAAGGAGGACATCAAGAATTTTAATTCCAACATTAGAAAGATCAATTTCCTCCATGACCAATGTGCCAACATCAAAGACACACTCGACCAATTGATGGGCCACTCCTTGAACCCTACCTCTTATGAAAAATCTTCCTATCAGGAATACACAGACTCTTCCCATTACCAAGGTCCTCATTCCAACCACCTTCATCAATACCTACTCCTTCCCATAATTGAGGTGAACAAATTTGATGTCTCAGATCCCACATGTTGGGTGACTCAAATGGAACATTATTTCTCTTTGCATGGAATTATTGATGATTTATCCAAGATTTGTTATGGTATCCTACATCTAGATCTAGAATGCTGGAAAAGGTGGCAATGGAGTAGAAAGGCACACGGAGGTTATGTTTCTTGGACATATTTTGTTGCAAAGCTTTATGATTGCTTTGAATCTGACACCCACCATTTAGGCCATTTGACCAAGTTGAAATAGTCTAGGACAATGGAATAATTTATCGTCTCCTTTGAGCACTTGGCTTTCACAACAAAGGGCATGTCAGATGCCTTCTTCAGGGAATGCTTTACAATGGCCTATAAGATGAAATATGTACCCATTTTCTCATGGAACACCCCCAGACGTAGTTGGAAGCTACTCAATGAGTGAATGAATCACAACATATTGTCTCCTCATAGACCAGAAAACCATCCTTTTCTTCCTCGCCCTAAACCCAACAACCCTACCCCTACTGCAAATCCCTTCAATATCCAGAAATTAATTAGGCAAGAAATCATATGAATACCAACATAAGGTTCTTTTTTATAATTGTGATGACAAATATTTTCCAAGGCACAAGTGTAAGGAACAAAATCTTTTTATGGCCATGACTGAGGATGTATCTAAAGAGCAGGAAATTGTTTCTCACGTGGTTGATCTACCACCACCAGTTGATCTGAATCCACCCTCTGATCCACCATAAGTTGAACCAATGATTTCACTTAATTCCCTCACTTGCTTCTCTGCTCCCAAAACCCTAGGGTTAATTGGCTACATTAAGCATCATAAAGTCATCATCCTCATTGACAGTGGTAGCACCCATGATTTTATTCATCGACCCTGTTAGTCCCAAAGTCTGCACCATACTGCTATGGTGTGAGAGGTGGGGCACCTCAATTATTGAAATAGTTTGTATAGTGGAAGATGGACCAGGTAAATATGGTGAGAAAGGAGAAGGGAAGAAATTTGGATTTAAAACATATGTTGATAATTTATCAGGGCCATTTGGCATGAAGTCTCCTGACGTATTTCATTGATCAAAGGAAATCAAATAAATTATTAGACAAACATAGGTAGGTGGAAGAATGAAGAAAACAATTATGGAAAACACATGCTTCACTATCAAATCAGACTTGCATAATCCATAAGAAGAATGCCCATAAACATAAATTCTTTAGAATTGATGCTAGATATCTGAAGGAAATTTACATAAATAGAGTAAGCATACTAACACATTAATGTAAGGAAATTTGTGGTGCATAAGTTCCTTTTCCAAATAAGAAGAATAATAATCGCAATGAAAAGTAAAAACTAATAAACCAGATCTTCATATAGCTCTGATGTTGAAATATATCAAAAAGAACTCCCTAATGTTTACAATTAAAGCATACTCAGGTTTTTTCCCCAAAGTGTCTCTTTCGGGCCTCTCTTCCCCAGTCTTCCCAAAGGAAGATCCTTCTCGGGCTCCTTTCCACCCTCCCTTATTAAAATGTTTTCATTCTATAATAGATAGGTTTTGGGCTACACGATAATAATTAATTACAAGAAAGAAGGGATAAAATATCCTTTTTGCCAAAGATAGCAATAAAAATAATGATGTTACATGTGTATCTGATAAATATCAAGATTGTTGTAGATCCTATTTTGATGGAAACCTCTTTGACCAAAGCTTAGATTTGTCCTTCCTTCGATTCAAAGCAGGTAGCACATGTTAACAGGTGTTGAGGATGATAATGATGCCCTGGAGAAGCTTCAGGATCCACTGGATGACTTTCCACCTTTGAAAACTACATACTTAGTTTTTTTCTGAATAATACATGTGTTTCTGGATTGAAATGATAGTGAGTGCTACCGAAATGACTGTATATGGAAATTTTCAAGATGCATACCCCAACTGCAAAACCTTGAGAAATACCTTTCCAAAACAAAGTTCTTGAATGCTCATGATCTTAGAAGGTCTGAAAAACTTATTTTATGTTCTTCTTGGATCATTTGATGAACAATGTTGGAATTTGTAATTATTACTCAACGAATAATTTTAACCTTTGTTCTGAAGCCAATATAATTGCATCCTAGCAGGTGCTCCTGCAAGCTAATAAAGGACACTTTCTCTAATTTTTAAAAATTATTTTGAGTTTGCCATTAACAAGTGTATCCACCATTTCCCAAATGCTTCATCTTCTTCAAAGGACTGAGTACAAATTGAGGCTATGTGCATAGTTAAACTAGCTGCAATTTGTGTCCATACCTTTCCTTCTCAATTTCAATATCTTCAATCTCTTCCCATTGTGGAGCAAAAAAATCATTGACTGTGGAACAAACTCCTTTGATAAATTTTCAAATTTTGCTACCCGACTTGCACTTTCACCCATGGATATCCATGGTAGATAAGATAAATCAAATCAAATAGGAAGCATGAAATCATACTAAATTGTTGCACACTAAAATTTCCTTTTCAAAGCATAAAAAACAGTGATGTTTATCTTGGGCCCATAAAAAGCACCATCGCCTTCATTGATCTGCCATGTGAAATGGCAAATATAAAATAAGTTGTAGAAATAGCTCCCTACAAAGAGTGACCCAGAACTGTTCAAATCTGGGTTTAAAAGTCTTGCAGTTGCATCAAGAAGCATTTTCATAGTAATGCCACTATCACCACCCCAAGTCAACAACCTTTCTTTTCCCAATAATACAAATGCAACCATGCATCCAATTGCATTCTGCAGCTCACTATGATCATCACTTTGAAGAATGATTCCAATAATGGAAGAGAAGCAAACATCATGCATGACTTTCACAACATTGTGAGAAGATCCAAGGTACCTACAACCAATCCCATTGGCTATTGCTGAGGATTTGAAATAAGGCAGAGGTCCAAAATCATATGCAATGTTTCATCTAAAGCCTCCTTTAAGAGGGCTTCACCAAACCGATTTGATGTAATGCTTGACATTGAATATTCATAAAATTTGCACCGACTTCTGATGCAATGGCTTTAGCTAGCTCATTGTCGACACTTGTGAGAATATTGCTTTGGACAGTCTATTCATGTTGAAAACCTGCTTACTCTCGACACCTTCACAACCTACTGTTGTACACTTGTTTGTTCTACCGACTGGATAAGAAACAGGACAATGCAAATGTTGGTGAATTATTTAACATCCAGACATCACCGTCACTTGGAGCTACAACTTGGCAAGCTCGGCTCTTGACAGTTGGGCGTTCTCGGGCATTATGCAGTTTATTTTTCTGAGTATGGGACTTCATCCCACATGAAAAGCATACAAAGAAATTTGATGTGTTTATATACATCATCAACAATTAACACTTTTAACGCGTTGTGCACGGTCTTTTGGTCCCATATGGGCTCCCTCCTTATCACTTTTATGGGTGTTGTCGATGCTTGGGGCGATTGTTTCCTTGTGACTTGGCATATGAAGATGAATTGGGCCTCGTTGAATTATAAGCCCAAATAATCATTTTTGAGCTACCCTTAAATCTTGATGCAAATGTATTCTTGGAACTCAAGCTTGACATTTGGTGAATTTTTGAGCTACCCTTAAATAATTACACGAAAACAATCACTTAAATAATTACACGAAAACAATCATTTTTGAGCTATCCTTAAATTTTGATGCAAATATATTCTTGGAGCTCAAGCTTGACATTTGGTGCTTGTAATGTAGGCTTGGATTTTAACACTTTTGTTACCTGTTAGAGATTTCATCATGGAGTACGAAGAAAGTTACGTGCTGCAAAATTTTACACGAAAATAATCACTTTTGAGCTATCCTTAAATACTTACATGAAAATAATCATTTTTGAGCTACCCTTAAATACTTGGTGCAAATGTATTCTTGGAGCTCAAGCTTGACATTTGGTGCTTGTAATGTAAGTATTTGGTGCTTGTAATGTAGGCTTCGATTTTAACACTTTTGTTATAGGTTAGAGATTTCGTCATGGAGTACGATGAAAGTTACGTGCTGCAAAACTTTACATGAAAATAATCATTTTTTAGCTATCCTTAAATGCTTGGTGCAAATGCATTCTTGGAGCTCAAGCTTGGCATTTGGTGCTTGTAATGTAGGCCTCGATTTTAACACTTTTGTTACAGGTTAGAGATTTCGTCATGGAGTATGAAGAAAGTTACGCACTGCAAAAATGAAATGCGTTGCAAGAATGCATGGCTTCTGGTAGCACCATAGTTGTTGGCCAAACATCGAAATTTAGACGATGTAGATTGAGTGCTAACAGATGCGTTTCCCAAGAAGTCAATTGGTATATCTGTGCAGTCAATAATTTTCAAATCATGATTGCCAATGGAGGTTCCATGAAATGTGGGGGACGTTGTGAAAATGTGTGGCTCCAAATTGGTCAGTATCACATGAAATCTCATATGTTTGTTATAGACATGGGAGGTTGTGATATTGTACTCGATGATGAATGGTTACACACTCTTGGACACATTCTCATGTATTTTAAGTAATTAACCATGCAATTCCAACAACAGGGACAACAATATAAGTTCCAAGGCATCACAACAGGCTCCCCTGATATCATCAGTTTCCATCAAACGAAAAATCTCCTAAAAAAATTCATTATGGAATTATTACCCAAATCCACTCCATTTAAGCCGCTAAGACATCCTCTGTGCATCCCGACCTCCAATATATCCTCTCCCGACACCAATTTTTTTTACCACTCCCAAGGAACTTCCCCCTTCCCGTGGTGTCCATGATCATTCCATTCCTTCCATACCGGGAAATCTTCCTCCCAATGTTCTCACTTATCATCATCCATTTGCCTAGAAGAATGAAATTGAGAAAATTGTTGAATAATTGCTCGAAGCGGGTGTTATCCGTCCTAGTACTAGCCCCTGTTGTTCTCATGTGGTTATGGTACTCAAGAAAGAAGGTACTTGGTGAACGTGTCCTGATTTTTGTGCCCTCAACAAACTCACAATGAAAGAAAAAATTCTCATTCTTGTTATTGATGACTTATTGGATGAATTGAGTGGTGCTCAATACTTCACCAAACTTGATCTCCATTCTAGATATCACCAGATCCATATGAAATAAGAAGACATTCCAAAGACTGCATTTAGAACTCATGAGGGTCACTATGAGTTCTTGGTAATGCCCTTTGGCATGTGTAATGCTCCCTCCACTTTCCAAAGTCTCATGAATAATGTCTTTCGTCCTTTTCTCCATCATTTTGTCTTATTTTTTTTTATGATATTATCATCTACGGTAAAACTTGAAAAACCCATCTCGCCCATGTGGATCAAGTTCTCAATCTACTCTCTCATCGCCAACTTTTCCTCAAACAATCTAAATGTGCCTTTGGAGCCTCAGAAGTGGAGTACCTGGGTCATATTGTCAACAAGGATGGTGTAAGGGTGGATCCTAAGAAAATTTAGGCTATGCAGGATTGGTCTCGCCCTAAAACTCTTAATATCTTGCGTGGTTTTCTGGGTTTAACGAGCTATTATTAGAAGTTTTTTTGGAATTATGGAAAAATTGCAGCCCCTGTCACTGGTATCCACAAAAATAATGCTTTCACTTGGATTCCAATAGATAATCACTCCTTCCATGCCTTGAAAGAAGCTATGTAGACGACCCCTCCCATGCCACTACCCGACTTCACAAAGAATTTTGTACTGGAGTGTGATGGTTTTGGGAAAGGAATTAGGGCCGTCCTCATGCAAGATTGAAGACCTTTGGCCTTCACTAGCAAACAACTTTTAGAGAGACATTTGGGCCAATCCATTTATGAAAAGGAAATGTTAACTATTCTTCATGTCGTGGTTCTCTGGCATCCTTATGTATTGGGGAAATGCTTCCAAATTAACAGTGATCATCAGAGCCTCAAGTATTTTCTAGAACAACGAATTTCATCCCCAGAGAAATAAAAATGAGTGACCAATCTATTTGGATATGATTATGATATCATTTAAAAGAAGGGAAAGGAAAATGTAGTTGTTGACGCTCTTTCTAGGAAGTGTGAAGAAGAAGGGTCCCTCTTTTCACTCTCCCTCATTTTATCGGATTGACTCCAAGTTGTTCATCGAGAATGGTTGCAAGACCCCAAAATTTCTCGCCTGATCCAATAATTGCAACACCATTTTCTAGCTTCTCCAGGTTACTCTAGGCAAAATGAAGAGCTTCGCTACAAAGGCCATTTGTATTTAAGAAAATAGTTACGATTTAAATCAATGGTGCATTTTGAGCTTCATGCTTCACCCACAACTAGGCATTCAAGGTTTACCAAAACCTATGAATGGGTCAAATGTTCTTTTTTCTGGGATGGTATGAAACAGGAAGTCCTCACCTTTATGGTTGAATGTGAGGTATGTCAATGCAAAAAGGAAGAAATAGTCAAAGATTTGGTAACACTCTAATCATTTTTTATTCCCCCTACTATTTGGAGAGATATTTCTACGGATTTCATTGTGGGATTACCTAAATTAGGAAATAAGTTAGTCATCATGGTGGTAGTCGATGGTATTTCCAAATATTCTCATTTCTATGCTCTGCAACACCCATTCACATCATCCACTGTGGCTCAAATTTTCATGGATAATATTTTCAAACTTCATGGCATGCCTCATTCTATTAGCTATGACTGAGATCCAACTTTCACCAACAATTTTTGGCAAGAATTGTTCAAGCTCCAGGGAACCCAATTTCATCTCAGCACAACCTATCATCCCTATACTGATGGCCAAACTGGAGTTGTCAACAAATGTTTGGAAACATATTTGAGGTGTTTTGCATCAAACTGGAAAAACCAGTGGGATTAATGGTTACCCCTAGATGAATAGTGGTACACCACATCTTTTCTTGATGATGAACCACATTGGTTTGGTCCGAAACGTCAAAAATAAAAAACCAATGCGATGAATCTGAAAGAACTACCTCATCATAACAATGGTCGCAAAATTCTTAGAACAGAAATACAACACATCTTACCATATAGCTATGCGCATGAAACCTTTTGAAGCAGTCTATGGCCAAAAGCCACCGTTGGTTCTCTCATACATCCCATGTGTCTTGAAGGTTTAAGAGGTTGAAAAAAATATTACAGTCCACGAGGCCATTCTCCATACCCTTAAAGAAAAAAAATGCATGACTCAGAATCACATGAAGCAACAAGCATATCAGAGTCGTTCAGAACATCAATTTATTGAAGGGGATTAGGTGTTTCTTCATTTGCAACCTTATAAGAAGACATCACTCAAAGCTGAACACTGAAAAAAACTTGCTCCCAAATTTTATGGTACTTATATAATTCTCAAGTGAATGGGGCCTGTGGCCTACCAATTAGCTCTTCCTAGTCATTCTAAGCTCCACTCTAGTTTTCATGTCTCATGCTTAAAAAAATTGATTGGAAGTAAGTGTCAAACTCAGACTAGTCTCCACGAGTTGGATGAAGAGGGTTCCATTTGGATGCAACCACAAGCAGTCTTGGAGAAACGTGAGTGTCGTCTCCATCATCACACCATCAAGGAAGTGTTAGTTCAGTGGAAAAATACAACTCCAAAATATGCCACTTGGTAGTCGACCACCATTCTGCAAAAATTTCCTCATCTCAAGCCTTGAGGACAAGGTTGTTCTTCAAGGGGGAGGGCATGCTAGGGACCTAACCTCTCTAACCCCTCACATAGGTAGAACAATATGTTTTCCATGTAATAAAGGCCAACATTAGTTAATAATTCCTATTTAATAAATGTGAACAAGTCAATGTAAGAAGACCCAATAGAAGCTTCCGCTTCTAGAAAGATACTCTTGTAAAATGTACTTTAGAAGATAGAATTATTATAAATAAGAGAAGGAGGCATGAAAATATTTTTCTTTAGAATTATTGTAATAGATCTTTGCTCTTTTGGAGGCTTCCCCCTTGAAGAGGCAAGTGAACACTGCTTTCTTTGAATAAAGGTATTATTTATGGTATTTCTCTATCAATATTTTGTTGTTCCATTGATATTTTGCTAAACATTATTGTTTCTGCATAATATATTACATATGGTACCTTACATATTTGACATGGAGTTCACATGAGCACCTAGACATGGGACCTAGGTTTACAATGGAAAATTGACTACTTCAACATGGTGGATAACACTTCTACAGGGGACCCTGGTTTTCCATCCTAGTTCAACATTTTGGTCCACACTTATCCATGGGACCCTCGTATATGGTTTTACTTCCTCATAACAAGCATTGAGGACAATGATTTCATAAGGGGGATGGAATATACTATAGCTAGGGGGCTAATATGTGGTACCTAGGGAGGTACCCAAGGGGAATAATAATAGATAGGTATTGTTATGTATGAAGGCCACTTTTGATAAATAAGGCCTAGTGTGAACACAATAAGTGTAAGAGGGCTTACTAGAAGGTTCCGCTTATAGAAGATTCCTCCTCTAGAATGTTCTTAGGTGGTAGGTAGCACTATATAAAGGGGTATGAGCAATGTAATGGGAAGGTTGAGAAGTACTATATTTTGAGCGGTATCTCATTAGGAGGTTTCCCCCTCGAAGAGGCAAGTGATCAAGAGTGGATCCTTTCTGTAATATGATCTATTGTATGGTGTTTCCCTACCCTAAGGGTTTTAGATTAATAAAGTGGATATTTTTCTATGTTTTTATTTGGATCTTGTGTGGTGATTGTATTTTCATATCTTTGGAACTATTATCGTGGGATTTGTACTTGTGCAAAGCCCTACCACAAGTCCCTAAATCTTGCGTAACTATGGAAAATCCTACCACTGTCATGTTAGTAAGAAATTCCTTGGTTTTAGTGATGGAAGAGGTCCTCCACAAGGGAGGCTTCCCCGATGACCTCAAGGGATCAAGGTAGAAAGTAATTTAGCCAAGCCTATCACCTCCTCTCTTGATCACCTAAATAAAAGTGTAGGTCAAGGAAGTAGAAGGAGTATGAAGTTGTTTGAGTACCTACTCGGAACAAGAGCAATTTATAGCAAATATATGATTATTTCCAAGTCCAAACATGCAATAAATAGTCCTTGAAGACACTAGACAATGAAATTGCTATGGATGTTATGAATTTGCAGCAATGAATAGTAGTACAACAACAATAAGTAAATTATAACAACAACAATAATTATCAATCAGAAATGCAACAATTGACAATATAAACTTAGCACATGTCCAATAGAGTAATACCCAATTGTTATATTCAATTTCTGAACATGTTAGGCCACCTTTACAAGAGTGTATGCATAAAATAAGAGTGTATTTAGATGGTTGGAGAAAATTTTTGCAACAACAACAAGTTTACTAGAAATCTAGTGAGTGTTAGTGTTATCAAAGTTAGTAGAGAGCTTGAGAGAATTGAAAGAGAGTGTTTGTTGATAAATTTCACCACAAGAGAGATGTATCAGTTCTTTTTAGGGTTATGGAGTATTTACAACAATAATACAACAATGCTTGAAAATTGATCTAGAAAATACAAAGAGGTAGGGATTAAACTCTAAGGTGCTAGCACATTATGGCCTTAAGGTTTAAACCTTGAGGAAAAGGACTGCTAAAAGGCAAGCACTTTTGGGCTCTAGAAACCTTTTCTCCCTTCTTAATACTTCAACTAGGTCAAGAAATCAATTTTCTAGGGATACAATCATAAAGTTCTATCACTTTAGGGCTTTGGGATGATAACCGTAGCAAGGAGATTTCACAAATTTCAAACAATAATAACCTTGTGAGAGGAGGAAGCATGTATGCTCCTCTCTTAGGGTTTTACCAAGCAAGACGTCTAGCATAACGAAGCAATATTCAACATGTAACATAACAACATAAATATAAATTGTAGAAAACACAACTTACGCTAGCCAAGAAACCAAGAGACAAAAATCTAATTGCAGAAATTCCTCTTTAGAATCAACAAAAGCATCCAAAAAATGATCCTCCAAGCATTGCACATTAAGTAGAAGAGATATATAGCCCAAAGAGGGCGAAAATTTCATACTTGTTCTCACAAAATGGGGAGAAGTGATTGATGATAAAATGAAATTAGAAGGTCCTCTATTTATATGAGGACTTCTTAGCCAATTTGTCCACATAAAATTGTCAACAACAAATTAGAAGAGGGTTGACCCATTTGTTTTCTCTACAATATGACAAGATGAAAAATACATAAAGTAAAACCCTAAAAAGGGTGACGTCATGCCCTAGAAGGGTGACATAGGGCTAAAATGTGAGACGTCAAACCTTAGAGAAGATATTTTTAGTCCTCCAAAGACTATGTGTCATTCTCTCATGTGTAAAAGTGCCATGCCATGTGTCTCCTCATGTCAAAACACCTCCAAAACCACATCATCCATCAAACACTAGCCTCCAAGATGACGTTAAGGGATAAAGGGTGGCATCCTATGCCTCCAAAGGCCACATCCAATTATAGAAGGTGACGTCATATGCATTTCATCATCCTAAGCCTTCCTCATGAGGCTAGACATTGTCAAAAGTTGCAACGCTTATCACCAATAGTCTCCCACATGTGGGGTATGGCATCCATCCTATGGGATTTCAATCCCCTATGAAGGTCTAAGTGGCATAGTTTCTTCATGAATATCTTTCACTGGGAAAGTTCCTTCAAAGGAAAATAAGTACGGACTCCAAGGGTCCACAAGTCATATGAATCATGCCAAGTAAGCCACATTTAATAAAATAACCACCCAAACAAGTGCATTAAATCCCCCCTTTTCAAATTCAACAAATGTCAAATACCTTATAAAATTTTCCAAATTTAGGTATGGGAGGGGTGTCATGATGCCCTATTGGGTAGGTCGATCCCTAAGTCAATGAATTTTTCCCAAGAGGACCCTATCTAGATCATGTAATGAATATGAGGTGGATTGGGGAAAGGCTCTTGGGCATGGGGTTCTTGACATATCAAGGGTACATATTCTCTCATTTATGGGTGCCTTTGTGGAGGGTGAGTTAAATCATTGAGTTCCCCTTTGTTTGCAATGCAACCTTTTTTCAAGCCCTTTATTTATCTTTTTACATGCAATTCCAAGTTCAAGTCAATATGATCCGAACAAGAAATAAAATACACCACACACTCTACCTTGGAAAGCATTAAGTCTGAATTGCTATCCACAATGGAAATAAAAGAGCACCACAATGCCACTTGAAGTCAGAACACATTGGGTGTTATATGCAGTGTAAATAAAAGAACATCGCAATGCAGTCCCACTCTAAGAAGGACACTTTGTTATTTTTTACTTAAAAATCCTTTATTCCTTTAGAGAATCATTTCATGGATCTTGGGACTTTAGGGTGAGAATTTATGTGTGATGTCAAATTCAACACCTCTAGGCCTTTAATCCCTTCTTCTCATTAAATGAGGTACAAACCCCTCTTGGGGTCATGAACCCAAAAACCCAAAAGATGAGGAAGCAGAGGGGAAGAATTGTGGAAAGTGGCAAGTATGAGTGGGAATGGTATGATGACCCTTCAAGGAAACCCCCCAGTAGCACCCATTTTCTCGATGGTGACCAACTTACTAGGATACCATGAAAAACACTAAGGTGAAATTAGGAAAAAGATATATTTTCCAAGCAAATGTTCCATAATCAAGAAAGGACTCTTTGCAACATCCTCAAATGCTTCAAATATTAAAGTGACACTTACCATGATACTGAACTTGTTACCTCATGAAGTAAAACATGTTGTCTTTTGGGGGCCAAACCAGTGTAGTGGACGTTGCTCTACTGTCGATGATGAGTGGTGATGGAATCATGAAAAGGAGGGGCTCTATCTACTTATTCTAGGCTCTACTGGTCAATCTGACTCTTGACACTCCATCTCTGCTACCTACGAGCCTCAAGACATCATCTCTTTAGTTACCCCTACGCACGGGGGGGTAACATCTGGCTCCAAAATGGTGACATGTGCTCATCGTAGAGTGCATGAGAACCTCAATATATCCGGTTATCCAAGAGCTATAATCTTGCGCCCACTTCAACCAACAAAACACTTTAGAAGTACGTGTCGGTGGATGTTATCCACCGACTATCAGGGATAATCCAAAACCATACTAAAAAGAAAAAAATTCCTTAGCTATGACATGATAAAGAAAAAAATTTCAATGATAAAATGCAATTTCTAACACATATCCATTATATGGAAATGAAAAAGCAACATGTATATGAAAATATATGCAACTATGCTAACATGATATGCATGATGCAACATATATATACAATGCAATGCAGAGTGAAAAGGCCCTAACCTACATACTCTAGTCTAAATTATTTGAAATGATAGGTATAATCATATAACCAATAAAACCATCCTAGTATTGTATCAGAACATCTACCCTTGTGCTTCATCATAAACCAAAACAAGTATAAATCAATCACAAAAATAACATGAGTTAGAGTAGGCATTATATCATACCTAATCATAGAATCTTACTCATGGAGGTGGGAGGGAGGGATAAAATCATGCAAAGAGGTATCACCACAACCCTACCCTATCCATCCTAGGACAAGGCCGAAAGGATGAGACAAAGGAATATTCTCATCCTCAGCCACCAAGCCAATGCTTGAAGGTCGAGAAGGAGTGAGGAGGATCCTAAGGACAAATCTAAGGTTTCCCATGGAAGAAGAAAGAGCTAAGTAGGGGATCAAACCAGGCCTAGAAAAAAAAAAATCTCCCAACCCAAGGTTTGAAACTGAAAACCATTAGAACAAACCATAGGTTGAAAATAACTATGTCCTGCAGGAAAGTGACTATCGTGAGGAAAACTGCAAACCACATCTATAGTGGAAGAGAAAGGTGAAAAACGAAAAGGCTGGGAACCCTCATCATGAAAATCCTGCTCTGGGACAATCATGTCGTCACCCCCATCAAAATTAGAGTGTAATGGTGGTTGGAACTCTTCTTCGTAGAATAAATCCATGTGATCAAAAGGATATGTGTCAAACCTCCCAGGATACAACCATAATTCATCATAAGAACACTGTGATAAGTCATCTCTAGGTGGTTGGAACAAATATGTAACCATGTCATCTCCATGTTTACACACATCTGAGTCTTTAGCAATCACATACAATTGTTGTAAAGGAAACACTTGAAAACGACCTTCAATGTCATAAATGGTATCTCCATTATGATAAATCACATCCCATTTATGTCTCCCAACATGTATAAACTCATCAATATTATCAATTACATCATCACCTTTATCATAACATGAAGGGTTTATTGCATCCAAGGGTTCCTATAACACATATTCACTTTCTAAATCATATAATAAAGCATCATATAAGTCTTGGGAAAGGAGTATAACTTACCACATTCTTTTCTTCTTGTGCATGAGGAATGGAGGCTTGGATGACTTCATCAAGTGGATGAGTAGATATCAGGGTTTTGTTTTCATGAGGAGCCTCCTCGTGGATTATATATTCAACACGGTTTGTTTCATAAAAGTGTTATTCTTCGACATTTTCACAAGACAACTCATGTTCTTATTGGTAATCTTCCTCCTGGTTCACCTCTTCAGGCTCTCGTACTCCAATAAAGTCTTCGTTGTCTTTAACACAATCATGAGGTAATTTGTGCTCCTCATCAAGATATTCGTATCCCTCTTCATGAATATTCTCTTCAACTTCTTGTTCATCATTGGATTCTTCATCTTCCTCGATAGGGATAGAACATAACCCTCCTTTTGAAGGGCCACCATGAGATCATGTAAAATGTCTTGATATCTTTGTGTTATCGGGGCCCACCTTTTGAGGAAATTTTCAATGAAGATTTAAAGAGAAGATATACTCTTCAAACGGAGAGCATGCTCAACCCGATCCTTTTGTCTTGTTTCCAGAGATATAAAAAACAATCTTATTAGAACATATTGATGTGTTACATCTAGCTCTGAAACATACTTCAAGAAATTCACAACATGAGAAATAGCCAAGGATGGGTCTCCGTCAAATCTTGGACAATTATTCACCCAACCATGAAAAAAGTGATTTGGGTATCCTATAACATCTTGAATATCCAGGGAAGGAAACATTTTGTGAAGTGACCATCGTCCCATAATCCCATCACTTGAAAATATGAAATATCACAAAGTTGAGAGCAGAAAGACACCTCAGAATATATCAATGGAGTCACGAGATGATCCCTCTAGAATCATCAAAGGAAGGTGAGGGAAATACCCTCAATGGAGTCATCGGGTAAAATTGAGAGATAAAAGGCTTCGGGGAAAGTTTACCAAAGATATGTCAATGAGGATAATGACTCAATCATCCCTGACAATATCGCCAAAATGTTATCGCATGATTTTTACTTGTGAAAATCCCCACCACAAGTCCCTAAATCTTGCATAACTATGGAAAATCATACCACTGTCACCTTAGTAATAAATTCCCTCGTTTTAGTGATGGAAGAGGTCCACCAGAAGGGAGGATTCCCTGGTGACCTCAAGGGATCAAAGTAGCAAGTAATGTAGCCAAGCCTACCATCCCCTCTCTTGATCACCTAAAGAAAAGTCTAGGTCAAGGAAGTAGAAGGAGTATGAAGTTGTTTGAGTACTTGCCCGGAACAAGAACACTTTAAAGAAAATATATGATTATTTCCAAGTCCAAACATGCAATAAATACTCCTTGAAGACACTAGACAATGAAATTGCTATGGCTTTTATGAATTTGTAGCAATGAACAATAGCACAACAACAATAAGTAAATAATAACAACAACAATAATTATCAATAAAAAATGCAATAATTGACAATGCACACTTAGCACACCTCCACTAGAGTAATATCCAATTGTTATATGCAATTTATGAACATGTTAGGCCACCTTTCCAAGAGTGTATGCAACAAATAAGAGTGTATTCAGATGATTGTAGAATTTTTTTGCAACAACAAGAAGTTTACTAGCAAGTTAATGAGTGTTAGTGTTAGCAAAGTTAGTAGAGAGCTTGAGAGAATTGAAAGAGAGTGTTTGTTGATCAATTTCATCACAAGAGATTTGTAATATTAATGCCTTTGAGGGATATGGAGTCTTTACAAAAACAATACAACAATGCTTGAATATTGATCTAGAAAAGACTAAGAGCTAGGGCTTAATCTCTAATATGCTAGCACATTAGGGCCTTAGGGTTTAAACCTTGAGGAGAAGAATTGCTAGAGTGCAAGCACTTTTGGGATTTATCAACCTTTTCTTCCTTCTTAAGACTTCAACTATGTCAAGAAATAAAGTGTCTAGGGATAAAATCCTTTAGTGTTAGAAAGGGTTCTTGACATATAAAGGGTTCATATTGTCTCATTTATGGGTGCCTTTGTGGAGGGTGAGCTACATCATTGAGTTCCCTTTTGTTTGCAATGCAACCTTTTTCCAAGCCTTTTATTTTCCTTGTTCCATGCAATTCTAAGTTCAAGTCAATATGGTGCGAACATGAAATAAAATACACCACATGATCTAACTTGAAAAGAATTAAGTCCAAACATTGAGTGCTATGTGAAATGAAAATAAAAGAGCACCACAATGCCACTTGAAGTTAGAACACATTGGGTTCTATATGTAGGGGAAATAAAATAACACTGCAATGTAATCCCCCTCCAAGTGGGACACTTTGTTAATTTTTACTCAAAATTATGTTATCCCTTTAGAGAATAATTTCATGGCGGTTAGGACTTTAGGGAGAGGATTTATGTGTGATATCAACTTCAACACCTCTAGGCCTTTAACCCCTTCTTCCCATGAAATGAGGTATAAACCCCTCTTGGGTTCAATGAACCTGAAAACCAAAAAGATGAGGAAGCTGAGGGGAAGAATTGTGAAAAGTGGAAAGTATGAGTGGGAATGGTACAATGAACCTTCAAAGAAACCCCCCCAGTAGCACACCTTTTCTCAAGGGTGACCAAATTTCTAGGATACCATGACAACCACCAAGGTGGAATTAGGAAAAAGATATAATTTCCAAGAAAACGTTCCATAATCAAGAAAGGACTCTTTGCAAAATTCTCAAGTTCTTCAAATATTAAAGTGACACTTACCATTAGACTATACTTGTTACCTCATGAAGCAAGATCTCTTATCTTCTATGGGCCAAATCAATGTAGTGGATGTTGCTCTATTGTCGATGATGAGTGGTGATGTAATCATGAAAAGGAGGGGATATATATGCTTAATGTGGGATCTACTAGTCAATATGACTCTTGAAACTCCATGTTTTCTACATGTGGGCCTTGAGACATCATCTGTTGGCCCTCGACCAAGTTTTGAGGAAACCTTGGTCAGATTTGGACCACTTTTGGACTTTGACATATTGGTCGAGGAAGGAGCACCCAGGCGAAGCTAAGATCGTGGATCTCACTTATTTTGCGAGCCATGTGAACCCAGTAAGGGGTTCTTTAGTTTTTTTGTAATGGGTTATGGGATGTCAACCCATGGGGCTTTCCCATGTTTAGCCCTATTGTAAGGGTTTGTAAAAGTATAAATAAAAGAAGAATGTATGGTAGAAGTAGTTCTTAAGAAGATTTTGGGAGCTAAGTGCAAGTATTTCAAGTGGCTTCGTGCAAGAGAATGTATGTGTGTTAAGGCTTTGTGATTGATAGAGAGTTGGTTATGTGCCTTGACCTAGTTTTGGAAGGAGAATCTGGTGCTCAGTGCACAGATCTCTTGTATGGTGCGAATCTCGACTCTGTGGCTTAGTGCACATGAGTAACTGAATGTAAGAGATTGACGAATAATAAAGAGGCGAAGTGGTTGGTGGACGTAGCCCCACATTGGGGTAAACCATGTACATTTGGTGTCTTATGGTTTGCTTTGTGCAATTTTGTATCTGTTATGTTTTTCTTAGTGCTTAGATTAGAAGTGTAATGAATATGTATGTGTTTCTTAAATATAGTGCTTATGTTAGAATGCTAGATCCGATTCAGAGTACTAAGTGATAAGTGGTTGAAGTGATTAATCATTCTTATTACTGAGCTAGATATATCTTAGATATGTTCTGCAATGTTCATAAGGTGAATAAACTAATGTATGTCACTTCCTAAGTGTTAACATAATACCCTGAGAAGTGTTATTATCACATATCTGTGTCCCAGCTAGGTTACAGAAACTTGCGTCCTATAACACCCCCTGCTTATACCTCAAGTGAGACTCTGCCTGCCTCGCAGGTGTTGCCAAAAGGGTCGATAGTTGAGGTTTTGTTGGTGCGTTGTTAAGCATTGAAACCTGGGTCTGCCCCTGTGCCAAAAAATGGTTCCGTTGTCAGGACTTGAAACTTTAATTGTTGGGAACTGAAATAAAGAAAAAGAGAATCTCTATGCGTAGATCTATTGTTGAAGTGCGCAATACTTTATTTGAATTGCGAATCTTGGTGCTAAGAAATAAATCTGATCTGAAGAAAGAGGTAAGATCCGAAAACAGGTAAAGCTTTATACTTTGACAAGAGAAAGATAAGCAAATTTTTTTGTTTTGAAACATGAACCTAAGTATGTTTAATAGATTTTGTCCTAGTCTGAAGGCTAGGGCGCAGTTGAAAGAAAGAGTGTATTTGAGTAAATTTAATGGAAATCAATGTAGTGGATGTTGCTCTGTTGTCGATGATGAGTGGTGATGTAATTGTGAAAAGGAGGGGATATATGCTTAATGTGGGCTCTGTTGGTCAATATGACTCTCGAAACTTCATGTTTGCTACATGCGGGCCTCGAGACATCATCTATTGGCCCTAGACCAAGTTTTGAGGAAACCTTGGTCAGATTTGGACCACTTTTGGACTTTGACAAATTGGTCGAGGAAGGAGTGCCCAGGTGGAGCTCAGATCGTGGATCTCACTTATTTGGTAGGCCATGTGAACCTAGTAAGGGTTTCTTTAGGTTTTTTGTAATGGGTTATGGGATGTCAACCCATGGGGCTTTCCCATGTTTGGCCCTATTGTAAGGGTTTGTAAAAGTATAAATAAAAGAAGAATGTATGCTAGAAGTAGTTCTTGAGAAGATTTTGGGAGCTAAGTGCAAGTAGTTCAAGTGGCTTCATGCAAGATAATGTATGTGTGTTAAGGCTTTGTGATTGATAGAGAGTTGGCTCTATGCCTTGACCTAGTTTTGGAAGGAGGATCTGGGGCTCAGTGCACAGATCTCTTATCCGATGCAAAGCTCTACTCTATGGCTTAGTGCACATGAGTAATTGAATGTAATATATTGACGAATAATAAATAGGCGAAGTGGTTGGTGGACATAGCCCCACACCGGGGTGAACCACGTACATCTGGTGTCTTATGGTTTTCTTTGTGCAATGTTATATCTGTTATGTTTTTCTTAGTGATTAGATTAGGAGTGTAATGAATATGTATGTGTTTCTTAAATATAGTGCTTATGTGAGAATGCTAGATCTGATTCAGAGTACTAAGTGCTAAGTGGTTGAAGTGCTTAATCGTTGTTATTAGTGCACCAGATATATATTAGATATGTTCTACGATGTTCATAAGGTGAATAAACTAATGTATGTCACTTCCTAAGCATTAACAAAATACCCTACGAAGTGTTATTATCACATATCTGTGTCTCAGATAGGTTACATACACATGCGTCCTGTAACCCCCCCTACTTCTACCTCAGGTGAGACTCCACCTGCCTCGCAGGTGTTGCCGAAAGGGCCAATAGTCAAGGTTTTGTTGGTGCGTTGAACCTTGGCTCTGCCCCTGTGCCAACAAATGGTTCTGTTTTCAGGACCTGAAACTGTGATTGTTGGGAACTGAAGTAAAGAAAAAGAGAAGATTTGTGCATAGATCTGTTGCTGAAGTGCGCAATACTCTATTTGACTTGTGAAGCTTGGTGCTAAGAAATGAATCTGATCTGAAGAAAGAGGTAAGATCCGAAAAGAGGTAAAGCTTTGTGCTTTGACAAGAGAAAGATAAGTGAAATTTTTTGTTTTGGAAGCATGAAACTAAGTATGTTTAATAGATTTTGTCCTAGTCTAAAGGCTAAGGCGCAGTTGAAACAAATAGTGTATTTGAGTAAATTTAATGGAAATGAAGAAAGATGTGTTATTCCTATGCATAGAAAGAGTTTTTGGACTAATAAGTGGATGCAAGAACATAATTTTTTTTTTTGCAGATTGCAGGTCCAACACTATGCTCCTAGTGTGCAGTACAGAAGAAGTTGAAGAACATTTAAAAGAAAAAGAGGATTGACATCATGTTATATCTGCAGAAGACTGGGACATCTTTCTAAGGAATACCTTGGCGTAGATCCTATTTGCCTTTATTGTCAAATTGTTGTTCATGAGGTTGAGGATTGTCCAAAGATGATTGCTAAAGTTGAAAGGATGAACATGAGACAAGAAAACTATGAAGGAAGTCCAGAGACTAAGGGAATATTAGAAAGTAATAAAGATAAAGAACCAAAGAAATTTTAGACTACGTTATCATAGTCAAAAGAAACGATGGATGTTCAAAAATATGTTGGTTTATCAGAGATCCTGGAAGTAAAACAATGCATAAGTACAAGAATAGAAGGCTTCGACATAGACTATGTCTTGTATGAAGAAACACAAGTGAATATTATGACAGAAGAAACTTGGAAAATTTTAGGAAATCCTATTGTGGTACCTTCGTTAGGAAGGATAGGCTTGTTTAAGGGAAAGATGATAACCCTGTGTGGAAGATTTACTAATGTACCTATTACTGTTGAGGGAACATCGAATGAAGAAGAATTTGAAGTCATTAAATTTTTTGGGGATAACACCCCTTTCCCACTCTTTTTAGGTAAGACTTGGATTGAGAAGGATTAGATCAGAAGGAAAGCAGAGGAAGAAGAGACAACAAAGAAAAAACTATATCTAAGGGATTTCATAGCTAGGAAAATAGACCGACTAATAGAAGAACGAGAGGATAAGTTGAAGCAATAGAACAAAGTAACAACACAGGAAGGACAGAAGGCAAGATAATCAATTGTCAAGGTTGAAAGAATGCAGGAATACTTGAGGAACCTATCTATGTCCACTCAAGATGTGTTAAGAAAAGGGATATTAACTTCGGACCCTTTGAGGGCACCTCAACAATGTGAAGCCATTGCACTAGGAGAAAAGGGAAAGAGGATTCCAGAAACAGTTAGAGAAACACAGATCATAGGGAAGAAGGAAAGGAAGCACAATAAAAATAAATCTAAGTTGGAAAAGCTACAAGAAGCTACATAGATCATATGGAAGGCTTCGTATATTGGAACCTCACAGGACGCAGGTTCACAAGATTTGAACCTCGCTGGAACAAAAGGACCATGCAGAATGGGACTTCTCCCTGATGAAGTTATATGACAGTTGGAGGCACCTCGTCTGTTAGAACGACGCTCCATAATGGTTAGAAAACGCATTTATGGGTTGATGGGCCTCTTTTAGGACATTGAGACCGCACCATAACAGACAGATTCACATTGATGGAAGCATTCCTAGCCATTGGAATAATCCATTATGATTCCCCTCTTATTTAACTCATTGGTCACTGTGTTGGGACCACTTTTTGCTACCCATGATTGACTGAGCTAAACAAAGAATTTTCCAAATGTCGAGCTGTGTTATCTGAAACTAGACCTCATCGTCTATTTGTCTACCCCGCCTATCTGTTTGTCTACCCCGACCTATCTGTTTAAACTCTAGAATTTCAGGCGAACCTAGTGAATTAGAGAAGTATGTCGAGGAGGTCCTTAAGAATCTAATGGTTGACAGACTGATATCTGAAGGTGTCCAGGTTTCTTCGAGTAGGGGACTGCAGGCTTCCCCTTCGACTGGACATCGTTCTGGTCGTGTCAACCCCAAAACTGAACAACGAATTAAGAACCGCGACGATCGGGCTAATGTGAAGTAGATCTTGTCGATCCTACCTGAGTATATCCCACCTTTGGCTAGTGTTGTTAACTGCGACATCATTCCCCGAGATTATGAGTACACCATGTTCACCGCGTACAATCCGAAAGGAATACACATAGTCAGGATCTAGTTAGGATAGATCCCGCTACTGAAGAACAACGAATTCAACTTGGGAGACCAAAAGAACTACGCCATGTTGGTGCCCCACAACTATCTCAAGAAGAAAACTAGAAAGAAGCTCACCTCATCTCACATCCATGGATTAAGGAGCTGGCATTGTCCACTGTGCTGAATGTGATGAAGATCCTTCATTTTGGCTGCCACCAGGAGGTTAATTCTTGCGTTAAACTCCTTCTGTCGTGCTATCATGGTGGATACTTGTGGATTGATAGAATGATTATTGTGGATTTGGCACTGATCCACCAGATCACAGGATTAAGTGTGAAGGGTCCTGACCCTCAGAAGTTTTATCCAGGGAAGGCTTCAGACCATTCCTTGGCACAACGCATCAAGGAAGCTTATGGAAAAGTCAAAATAGGAAATCGAGGTTACAAGGTATCCTCTATATAGGATGGTGTAATGAACCTCACTTCCCAACTCATAGCTGGCAAGCTCATAAGGAAGAACCTCCCCACACAGGTCACCGGGTTCATGGTGGACCTTGCAGGAAAATGTGTGGAGGGAATGCAGATGAACTAGGTGAACTACCTCATCAATGAGTTAGAGAAGGATTGTCGCGAAGCCCAGGATTTGGGATATGAATTCCATTACAGTTGGTTGATCATTTTGATCACATTTGTCGCTTGGAAAATGCCTGAAGGAGCCACTTTCCTAGAGGTCAACCCCTCGGAGCCGTTGGCCACTCGGTTTTCAACCTTGTGGTACACCAATGAAATGACAAAGCAATGGAAGTCCAATGTTGTGTTTATGCATACTATCAACAATTAAAGGTTACCATTGAATCATTTCCATGCATGACACCACGCACGCCACACTAGTACATACCAATAGCCAAGTTCCGCGCAGATCTGCATTTCATCTACATCACTACACACCGAGACGAGAACCAGGAAGAGTTACAGTCGTACTACAAGCTAACATATGAAGACATGGAGAAGATTACAAAGGAGTGGCCGGAGGAATTTCTTTTACCTTTCACTGATGTAGAACTCTTTGACACTGACACCATAGGAAGCCCCATAGTCACCTGGGTTGAGCATGTCAGATAGTCTAGTGGGATGAAGAAGAATAAAAAGAAGGAGGAAGTCTAGGATATAGAGACTAATGAAGAGGACAACACTTCTGCGGATAACGGGTCTGGCTCACTCGTAGGAGGAGGAGAAGATGAAGCAGAAGGAAAAGGAGGAGGGGATGAAGCAGAAGAGAAAGGAAGAGGCGAAGCTACACCGCTGGAAGACCCCCCTACTGGAACAATCACACCACAGAAGAGGAAGGTTTATCCGAAGAAACCTTTAGCAAGGAAGAAGACGCATTCTAATAAGCCCTAGTTAGAGGCCACGCTCACTGAGGACGATATCAGTTTGGTCTGCAGAGCTATGGATGATTCTTTCAAGGACATATTGTAGAGATATGGAGAGAAGAAGGAGGAGCTATATGGAAGGATCGAGAGGGAACTTAAGGAAGTACACCAAGCTATCCATTTGGCCCATGCAATATGCATTGTGCCTTCCTCATCGCAGACTACATAATTGGGGGATGAACCAACCCAATTGAGAAGACTGGTGGATGCAAAAAAATATCGATTTCAGAGATTCCAGGAAGAGAAGGAGAAGGCTACAGAAGCCTTGAAGCAGGAGAAAGAGCAATTCCTCGTGCAATTAAGAGTAGTGCAGGGCAGGGTAGCAGCCTAGTAAAGTGAGAAAGAATAGCTTCAATCGAAGCTCCAAGAGAACAAGGCCCAACTATAGAGAGAAAAGGAGTAGTTGCTCACAGAACGGGCCATAGTCAAAGAAGTAGTGAGTAAAGCATGTCACTCTGTGCCAGGCTTGGCACAGGAGGAGAAATATTTGGTCAAGGCTCAAGTAGTGAAGCTCGTTGAGACCCTCCATTAGCTTCAAACTAGGATAATAGACTTGGAGGCCCAAACCGTACCGAGCACCCAACATAAGGTTCATGACCAAAAGGAGGAGACCGCTAAGAACACACTAATAAGGATAATAACCCTCGCCTCATAATGAAAACAATTGAGTGATAGAAGCGCACAGACATACACATGCCTCACCAAGGATCCAAAGATAAATAAACTGGAAGCACAGTTACATGAGGTGCAACAATAGGCATTTTCCGTGCAGACACAAATGAAGCTGCTCACTATGGTCGAAAGAATGAAGATATCCTAGGAGAAAAGAAAAGTACAACAACATATCACTGCCATCCAGGGTAGGGTAATGGAATTCACACAGAAGCTGCAACCTGTGCAGGATGAAGCCTGCAAGGTGTTCGAAGAGACTGATGAACATGGCTCACAATTGGACCAAGTGGTTTCAATAGTAGAACAAGGCCTGGAAGGGCCTGTTACAGAGCAGATGATCCAGAATCTTGCTAAGCAGGAGGCTCAGGAAAAGCAACAAGTCGAGGCAGGATTGTCTTCACCTGAGTGACTCAGGACAAGTCACAGGTGAGTGTTGGGGGCCTATTAGCCCTCAACCAAGTTTTGAGGAAACCTTAGTCAGATTTGGACCAGTTTTGGATTTCAACACATTAGTTGAGGAAGGAGCGCCCAAGTGGAGCTGAGATCGTGGATCTCACTTATTTTGTGGGCCATGTGAACCCAGTAAGGGGTTCTTTAGGGTTTTTGTAATGGGTTATGGGATGTCAACCCATGGGGTTTTCCCATTTTTGGCCCTATTGTAAGGGTTTGTAAAAGTATAAATAAAATAAGAATGTATGGTAGAAGTAGTTCTTGAGAATATTTTGGGAACTAAGTACATGTAGTTCAAGTGGATTCGTGCAAGAGAATGCATGCGTGTTAAGGCTTTGTGCTTGATAGAGAGTTGGCTTTGTGCCTTGACCTAGTTTTGGAAGGAGGATATGGTGCTCAGTGCGCAGATCTTATGTCCGGTGCGAAGGTCGACTCTATGGCTTAGTGCATAGGAGTAACTGAATGTAAGAGATTGACGACTAATAAAGAGGTGAAGCGGTTGATGGACGTATCCCCACACTGGGGTGAACCACGTACATCTGGTGTCTTATGGTTTTCTTTGTGCAATGTTATATCTGTTATGGTTTGCTTAGTCCTTAGATTATAAGTGTAATGAATAAGTATGTGTTGCTTAAATACAGTGCTTATGTTAGAATGCTAGATCTGATTCAGAGTGATAAGTGTTAAGTGGTTGAAGTCCTTAATCATTGTTATTACTGCGCTAGATCTATCTTAAATATGTTCTGCGATGTTCATAAGGTGAATAAACTAATGTATGTCACTTCCTAAGCATTAAAAGAATACCCTGCGAAGTGTTATTATCACATATCTATGTCCCATCTAGGTTACATACACCTGTGTCCTGCAACCCCCCCTGCTTCTACCTCGAGTGAGAATTCACCTGCCTCGCAGGTGTTGCTGAAAGGGCCAGTAGTCAGGGTTTTGTTGGTGCGATGTTAAGTGTCGAAACCTAGGTCTACCCCTGTGCCAACATCATCTCCTTAGTTACCCCTAGGCATGGGGGGGTAACAGGAACTTAACAGTTTGTGTGTTATGTGGTTTTATTCTTTGGTTATTTGTTATTGAGAATTTTCATGATATAAGGATTGGTATTGTGTTGGATAGTGTGAAGCCTATAGGTTTTGTTCATTGTGGTCAACAGGTTAATGTCCATGCACTCTATATTTATAGTTTCATAGTCTTAAGGGATCTATGTATCTTTGATGCTTATATTCTCAGTTGCTCTAGCCCTCTCAATGATAATTAGATGTTTTTCATGGTTCCTCATCTCAATATTGTGTGTGATATTTGTAGATCTATTCTATTTTGTGTAGGTTCAATTCCATGTTCAACAAACATGGAGAATAGGGATATAATAAAGTTTAGGAGAACCCTATGGAGACATGAGGAGTTTATTCAATCAAATAGAACTTCATTGTTTCCATTCATAGCTAAAATTCATGAAAACGAGCACCGGTGTGAGTCCCAACACACCAATATCATGATCCTACTGGTACACCAGAGGCAGAGGATAGACATCTCGGAAGCCGAATGTAATATGATAAAAAATATGGCCCTAAAGCTTCACAAAGATGCCCTCTCATCTACTTCCAATAACAAAGATGCTACACACTTTGTACAAGGTAATTTGAAGGAGGAAGAGACAATACACTAGTTAAAGGAGCTGATGGAAATTCAAAAATAGTGCTCACCTCTCTCAAATATTGGTCACGATGAAGCTAATAGCTTGCATGTCTTTCGTTAATAATTATGTTTTCATAATCAATAGTTTATTAGGATTTTTTGTAAAGATGGCTATATGTAGAAGAATGTGGAAAGACATTTTTGTAATGTGTAGTAAGATATGTTCTATAGAATCAGAAATCAATATGGCTATGAGCCTGGAACTATGTAAACAGATCTATGTATTTGTTGTTAGTGTTCATCTACAACCATTATATAAAATAATATTTTATTGTTCATGATCTAATATGCAACATGTTTTAACTATTTATAATTGTTTTCATGATTTAATATGCAATATGTTATCACTATTTAGAATTTTTTTTGTGATTTAGCATACAATATGTCATCATTATTTGTAAGATTAATATTAACATATATTATTTTGCATCAATGCCACTTTAGTTGAAGATCTTTTCTTATCTCTTTTTATATTTGATATAATAATTTAGAATTATTTATACAAGTTAATACTAGAATATATAAGCAAAAAAATTAATTTAAAAAAATAATCAAACTTGATTTACAATTATTTCCATGTGTCATTTTTTAATTGGGGTCATAGTAACACTTTTGAAAAGTATCATAGAAGTTAGAACTATTTCAAGATGCAAGCTCTAAATCCTTGCTGAAAATTCTTGCGGCATGATTATCACTTGGTTCATGAATGAGATTATAGCAATACATGTGCCACTTGAAGCACAATGCCATGCCATTTCCAAAATTGGAATCACATTATAGGTTGTAATAATCAATATTGAGGAGGTTACATCCATTTTAAAATTACAACATCCAAACCTTAGCAGAACCATAGGATGGAAGCATTACAAAAAATGATGGAAAGGTGTAAATATAGTTTGGAGGCATGTGATAAAATTATCATCGAAGGGTGGTATACAAGATAAATATTCACCTTGTATGATTTAGAGGCGTTTTGTGGTGAATGGTATATGGACATTTTCCATTTATGGGAAGACAAATACTTTCATCTTCTCTTTGTTGAATTTTCTTCTCAATATGAAGCACAAATCACTAACAAAATCCATGACACATTGTAACTAATGCTTTTTAATGTGAGTCTTCTCAAGTGGTCATCTTCCATCTAGATATACAATCAACCTTTTGCTACTATGTGGATGATTTTTCTTTTGATGGATGTGTTGATTAAGGTTGGTTTTCATTGAAATCCACCCTTGAAGAAAGTTTGGTAGCGAATTCTGGTAGCACAAAGATTTGGGTAATGGACCCAAGGCTGTTTAATGTATAATGGTATGAGTTTTAATATATTTGAAGGCAATACTATTATATATGGATATTACATGTCTTTCCATTTCTGGCGGTATGTGGAACACCACATAACTCCTCACGGTTAGAGAGTTATGGCCATGACAAGTTGGAGAACCCAGGTTTGGGTAATGGACCCAAGTTTGTTTGATGTATAATGGTATAAGTTTTAATATATTTTCAGGTAAGACTATTCTATATGGATATTACATTTCATTCCATTTATGGTGGTATGTGGAACATCACATAACTCCTCACGGTTTGAGAGTTATGGCCTTACGAAGTTGGAGGACCCTCATGTCATCTAGAAGCCCCAAAAGGTCAAAGTAGTCAAAGTGGTTTAAGAGATTTTAGAAGGTAAATAATAAAGTGAAGTGATGAGTGTACTATAATTCAAAGTTAATACAAAATAAATTATTTAAATAATAAATTTAATGGAGAAATTAGAAGTGGTTTAACCCTAAAATAAGGAAAGTGGGCAAAGTGACCTAGAAGATGCTTCAAGGAAGCTACTTGGAGAGTATAAATAAGAGGCAAGGCTCTCTCATTTTATATCACACTTGAGAATATTGAATATCTATAGGTGACTAAGGTAACCAAAGGATATCTAAGCCGAATTTCAGAGGGAAGGTGAAGAAAAGAAAGCCCGAATTCAAGGGAGGATAAATTGTTTTGATGATACTTTCTAAGGTGTTTCAGGTAAAAACATCATAACTTTTTCATAACAGATCAAAAATCTGTAAGACCAAATGTGTTGGTTAGAGTACAGTATTTATTATTCTATGTAACAGTTTCAAATCAATTCAACAAATATTATGTGCGGTGCATTCTCTACAAGGTCGCTCTCTAGAATAAGCCAGAATTCAGCGAGATCTTTATTCATTACAAGTACATAGTTATGATTATTTCAAGTTAGGGTTGTTGACTAATCCAAAACTAGTCATGTGAGACTAAAGAAAAATTTGATGAAAATGCTAGTCTCTTTTTGTGAAAGTTAAGGGAGGTTTGCAGGTATGTGATCATATACACCGGACCGGGTCTATTACAGAGTTACAAATCATATTTGGATGATGAAATTGATGAGGGATTTTGGTTAAGGTACATGTTAGATACATGGTTGAGACAAGTAGTTGATGAGTTGGAAGATACATGAGGTGTATAGTTGTTGATGTTGGTACATATTGATGGTCATAATTGATGAGTAGTTGACACATGATCGGTACATACTTGGTACTGTTGGAAATATAACTGAGAGGGGGGGGGTGAATCAATTATATATATAAGCTTGAAAACTTTTCTTGTTTTTTTTTTTTATTCTTTCTAGATTATTATTTAATGTGTTGTTGATAACTTAAAATGTATAGATATACAATGATAAATCACATAGAATACACAGAGACACTGATTTTCCTGAGGAAACCCATAAAGGGTGAACACCTCTTCTTCTTAGGATGTCCCAGCTCCAAATTTCATGTGCATCACAGTCTTTGAGCTCCAACTCAAATATGAGACTACAACCTATGATAGCAAGCTACAACTTGCAGAGAGCACCAACTCTCATATTTCTCTAGCACCAACTAGATGGAAGCACCAACTCCCAGGTTTCTCTAGCACCCACTAGATGGAAGCACCAACTCCCAGAATATCTTCTAGCACCAACTAGAATTTAGAGGACTGCAATCCTCCCTAGAACCACCCTACAACCCTGAATGAATATTAAAAAACTTTAATTACTTGATTTGTCCCTGATATGGTCTGTTACAACTCCATGTCTCCTCTACCTTCTTCAACTTCTATACTCCATTCTACTTCTTCATCGTTCATCTTCTATGCTCTGCTCTTTTTCCTCCAGCGCTCAACACTACTTCATGTTTAGCTTCTTTTATGCATTTTATGTTATGTGTTGCCTCTACATCCTCTTCACTACGCCATGGATCTCCCCTTCGGATTATACACTATGTCTCGTCCTACCCACATGCATCACTCTCCGAGAGACACTCTATCTCTTCTCTATTCTGCATGTCTTTCACATGTTGAGTCGTCTGTCTGATCATCATACAAACTCTTCATATTCTCTGGCCATTATTCAAGGTTATTTGGTTTCTCTGTCAGTTACCCTGAGAATCTTTTGCTTCTCCTTCAGTCGAAATTCTTCGTCTTCTCTGGAAGTTACATCCAGTCATTTTTTTGGCTTCTTTGGCTTCTAATTCCCTTCCTTCATGTGACCTCTGGCGGTGACCATATGCCTATTGAAAAGGCACTTCACGTTCTTGGTCTGGCGAGCATTGGCTCCCTATTTTCCAATATGACCTTGGGTGATTAACTTCACATGACCATGTGATTGCGGGCGCGAGCTCTCTTCTCGTTAGCCCCCTATCATATGTGACCTCAGGCTATGTCCTTGTGTAAGAGAATGATTGCAGGTGCGTCCAATAGTGGTTTTGGATTAACCACTTTTCTCCCCACAATCTACCTCCAGATGCCACGTACCCCTTCTCTGATATCATGGTTTCAATTGCGGCCTTCCCTCAAAAAATTAACTTTCGAGCAACTTCTGATCCCGCAATCAGGCGTGATCGTTGATCTCGCGGTCTCTGAAAGATTTCCGCAATCAATGGCTCCGATCTATTGTCTTTTCTTGCCTTCTTACCTCTGTCCATGCGCAATCCTTAGTCTCAATGACCAAGTGACATGTGGCCCTCCAAACCAACGGACGAGATTGATTTCTCCTTTCGGGATTCGAGAGTCTCGATTCTCAAACTCTGCTTGCTCCCAGAGAATTTCACTCGGATTCCACGATATAACGACGCGTGGTCTTCTCAAATCAACGGTCACAATCCCTTTGGGTATTCGGGGTTTGAAAATATCAACTTTCCAACCTTTCAACCTTCCTTTTCTTTTTCTCGGAGCTGACAATCCACTGACGCGTGTCCCTTTCGGATCAATGGTCATGATCCTTTCACGTCTCTGGACTTCAGAATTCTCAAGTCTCAACTGGAAATCCTTGAAGTGATATTTCTCCGAAATCTCAGATCAGATGACATGTACTCCCCTTGATGATCAACAGTCGAGATTTTTCTTCGGCGATTTTCACATTCTCCCCATCCAAAAACTTCTGAAGTTGTGGATCTCACACCACCTGTCCTCCTTGACGATGGACAACCCCAAACCACTTCAGGACTTTGTAACTTTGGGCAAGTGTTGGTGGTAAATATCCCTAAGTAAAACTCCTGGAGTGATGTCACTTATGTATGTCACTTGATGATGTGTCATGAGCCTAGTAGCTTCCACGTGTCACTCAAATTTGTGATTTGCACGTACCTGAAATGTCGAATCAACTTGAAACTTGTCATTATGTGATTGCACCACATGTCCTTGCTGATGTATTCTTGTTGACATGGATCCTCATTCACTTCGAGACTTTTACCTTCGGGACTTCGACCTTCGGGACTTCGGGCATTTCAAATTTTCAAGTCCCCAATTCTTTCGAAGTGAGAATCCCCGAACAATAACCTCCTCGCAAATTTTAGACCCGAACTAAATGTTGTTCGTCGATCATGTTCTTATATTGACGGCTCTATCTTTCTATGATGTTGATTTTCTAGCTTATCCTGTCCTTCCACTTTAAAATGATCTGATGAATAACATTTACTCTGGCTCTCCATCTCTCCGGACTTCAAGGATTTCAGATCTCAAACTGAAACTCTCGAAGTGGTTTCTCCGAAGCGTAATATCCTCACATCTTTAGACCCGAAACAAATGTTGTTCATTGATCAAGATATTAGATCAACGACTCTTTCTTATCCTGTCCTTCCACTTAAATCAATCCGACGATTGACATAAATTCGGATGATCGAATTCTCAATCATTTTGCCCTGCTTATCCTATCCTTCAATTAATTCAATATGACGGTTGTTGGTCCTCTGGATCGGTGATCTGACGGCCACTGCTACTCTTTGTCCTGAGCTTCTGATCTCTCTGACTTAGAAGGTTTTCTAAGTGTTCACGGGTCTCAACCTTTTCTCCACCTGCGAGTCCATCTCTTGGATTTCGTTTGCACTTCTGGAAACCACTATTTATTCTGAGATTTCTCGTCTTCTGCGCTCTCGAGGTTTGGTTCATTTTTGTTGTTTCCATCAATGACAAGCACATTCTTCCTATAAACATTCCAACAATATCCCCCTTTGGCATTGATGGAAACCCTGAAAGGCTGCACTATTTTTCTTAGACCTCCAACTTTAGCATATAGACAACACCTTTTTCTCCCCTTTGACATAAATGTCAAAGAAAATAGAGAGTGACTATGTGCTCCCCCTGATCGGATATACTAGGACCACTCTCCCCCTGATCAAATAGATTATTTTAACTTGATAATAGGGTCACACCCAACTTCTGTTGTAGATACTCAAACTGATCTTTTGCAAGCGGTTTAGTGAAGATATCAACAATCTGATATTTGGATGGAATATAATGTAAAGAAACAACATTGTTGGTTACCTTTTCCCTCAAGAAGTGATACTTGATGGGTATATGCTTGGTATTGGAGTGAAATACAAGATTCTTTGACACATTAATCACACTAGTATTATCACAATGAATTAGGATTGGTGCAGTATATTTTACCTCCAAGTCTGCAAGTGTTTGAATCATCCATAATACTTGGGTACAACAAGTGGAAGTTGCAATGTATTCAACTTCTATAGTTGATAAGGAAATGGAACCTTGCTTCTTGCTCAACCATGCTACAAGAGAATATCCTAAGAAGAATGCACCTCCACTCATGCTTTTCCTTGCATCCACGCAGTTATCCCAATCAACAACTGAATAGACTGATAGTTGAAAATTTTGATTCCTAGGATACCATAAAACATAGTTCATTGTTCCTTTCAAGTATATGGATATTCTTTTGACAACTAACATATGACTCTTTTTAGGTGCAACATGTTACCTTCCTACCATTCCAACAACATGTATTATGTTTGGATGGAATGTTGTGATGTACAATAGGTTGCCTATCATAGACCTATATGAACTCTGATCAACATTAAGTGAGTCATCATCCTTTATTAACTTGCATCCAATGACCATAGGTGTGCTCATAGGTGTGCTCATAGGTGTAGAATCTTCCATTTGAAACATTTTCAACATTTCTCTTAGACATTTATCCCAAGAAAGAAATATTTCTTCAGACCTCTGAGTAATTTGCAGACCAAGAAAGAATGACAGTTCTGCTATCATAGACATTTCAAATTCAGACTGCATGGCAAAAACAAACCAGTGTACCAATGAAGCATTATTTCTTTTGAAGATGATGTCATCTACATAGACCAACACAATGAGCAAATAATTACCCTCTATTTTGATATATAGATTGTTTTCAACTGTTCCTCTCTTGAACCCTTTGTCTTGAAGATACTTATCTAGACTGTAATACCAGGCACAAGGAGCTTGTTTCAACCCATATAAGGCTTTCTTCAGCTTGCAGACAAAGTCAGGGTTATCTGATAGTTGGAAACCCTCTGGTTATTCCATATAGACTTCTTCTTTTAGATCCCCATTTATAAAAGTTGACTTGACATCCATTTGATAAACTTTAAACTATTTATGACACGCATAGGCAAGAAACATTTTAATAGCTTCTAATCTTGCTACGAGCGAAAATGTTTCATCAAAATCCAGTCCTTCTATTTGAGAATATCCTTTGCAGACCAATCTAGCCTTATTTCTTACAATATTTCCTTGCTTATTCATCTTGTTTTTGTAGACCCATTTGGATCCTACCACGTTTTTATTTGCTGGCCTAGGAACAAGTTCATGTTATAACCCTAAATTGCACCACACATGCTTACCTGGCATTAGGCCAACTCATATCCCTTCTTTACCAAAGCACTATTGAACAACTCTTTGAAAATCCTCTTTTATAAAGGCCCACATGCCCTACTCCATTACTGCACGCGTGTACACGTTGGCTGACCCAAAACAACCCGCGTGGAACGACAAAAGCACGAAAAAAGGAAAGTTGCAGATGGAACAAAAAAGCTATGGGTGAGTTAACTGAAACTCCCTGCCATGCATGGCCGAGGGTTCGTCCAAATACCTAGCTCCTTCTAGCCTATAAAATAAGGGGTAGGGGTCCCATTTGGAAAGAGGAAAAATATAACAAAGAAACTCTGCCCATTTGCATATTCCCATTGTCCCCACTCTTTAGCCTTTCCTGATGCCAAAGGAGATACAAAGCAAAGTAGTTGGAGGATAGTAGAAGAGGAGCCCAGGATCAGGTTCGAGGAGCAGTGGCCGGTCTCAACTTTTGTAAGTTGACTCATTCAAAGTAATAAAGAAAATGCTTTTCCCGTCCCAATTCATGAACTTTTATAGTTTGATTAGTACATGTTTTGGATTTCTAACCCGTTAGTATATAAGTAGGATGCATGCGTAGTTGTTGCTTGTCTTGGATGTAGGTCAGCTTTGGAAGGAGCATTGCGAACAAGTAATCAAGTACAATGGAGGATCGATATCAAACGTCGAGAATAAGGTAGGTTGATCTTTCCATGCATTTACTAAGGAAAGGGGATTTAAATCTAGGGAGGAAGGTAGAAAGTAGTTTCTCTTTGGTCATATCTGCATGCAAAGTCTGAACTCTATTTGCTAGTCCTTAGGGAGATTTCCCTCACAATAGAATTGGCGACCATACTGGGGAGACTCTCTAGGGTTCCTAGAATTTTATTTAGTTTTTGGGTAGTTTTAAAGACTAGTTTTTCTTGCCTGTTTTTTCTTTTAGTTTCTGTAAGGTTTGAGCTAGCAGGGAGTCTGGTTTTCCATACCAACTTTCCCTGTCTTTTTCTTGACTATGTTTTTTCGAGACCCACAGAGGTACACGTGGCCTACATAAGGTCTACACGCATGTACCCGCACCCTACTCTCTTATAGTCGATGTGTGAACTCTAGCTGAAGAAGTAGCAGCAGAGTGTAGAGTTCAGAGGACTTCTGAGGCAGTCATCCTCTTCCCTGTCAGAATCAAACATTCCCAGGGGGTCTTCTGGAATTCTGTCTAAGTCTTGTTGGTTTGCAGTCCTATCTTAGATTGTTTTTTCTTTATCATTTTTTGCTTACATTATTTGTTTTTCTGTTAAAAAGAGTGTCCAAGCCTTTCAAGGGATCCTGGTTATCAATATTAGTGGTCTCTTCCTAGTTTGGGTTGTCTGTTTTTCATTCTTCTTAGAGTTTAGATATACACGCGGCATGTACAAGGTCAGCCCATGTGTACACACCCTCTGTCTCTATCCAGTGCGCGTTCGCACGCGTGCTGTTAGAGTAACAGTCGCGTGCTTGTACAGGATACTTGTTGTTGAGGGTAAGGCAGTCATCCTTTCCCTTGATAAGAATTATTCCTCTCAGGTGTTTGAATCTCTTTCTGAGCAGTCAGTAGCTTAGGATTAATCTTACCCTTATCTTGATTTTTCTCATTTAAAAAGTTGTCATAAAAATAAAAGAATTTTTAAGGTTTTTAGACAAGTGTGAGAGTCATTGTTTAAAAAAAAATAATTGCTAGTGTGTGATTTTTGACCTGATTCTTTGCGATCTACGATTAGGCCAGAGTTGTTTTTCTTGGTTTTTGCTTTTCAGTATTTTTCCTTTCTTGCTTTACTAGAATTTAAATAAATAAATAAATCTCTTTTCATTTTCTTGTTTGGTTGAAAAGTGTGTTTCTGCATTATTAGCCAGGGAAAAGTCGTTTATTTCATAAGTTTTTGCGGTTCACTTAGATCATAAGTAGCTCATAGTCGAGTGAAATTCCTTTGAGTTTTCTGTCCAAAATCTTAGAAAAGTTAATATATATATATATATATATATATATATATATATATATATATATATATTTGAAAAGTTGTTGAAATTTTGCATTAAGAAATTTTTTTTGTTTCCAGCTTTTTACTCATTTTTTTCTTTCATCTTTTACACATCATCAGTTTCACTTTCATACCCTTGACATAAGACAAAGCCATAAAATTAACACTAAATTTAAAATCTACTAGACTTTTATGTTTGTAGGGTTCACCAACTAGTTCAGGATTAGGGCCTTGGATTAGGTTGGAGAGGAAACTCTTCAAGTCCATTTTAAAATCAAACATTGGAGTCTGAGTTAGGGAGTGTCTAAGTCCAGTGTCGTGAAAGTTATCTAGGACCCCCCTCTAACACAGGGGATAAACACGAGGTCGCATGCGGAAAGGTAGCCAAGATAACCCCTCCAAAGCTGGACCAATCGTAGTGGAGAACACATATAAAGGGATTGTTTTGGGATTTCGTCATTTGCATTTGCCACGGGGCTTCGTGGGTCTCGAATCCGTTCGAGGTCCTCAATTGTCTTCCAGAACATTTTCTCTCGATACCCTTGACAAGTTTCGGGCTCGATACCCTACTCATTGTGGTCTACCCGACTTTCGACTGTACCCGCCTGGTGACTGTTTGTGCATTGGCAACCTAGTAGCCAATCTTTTTTAGGGACATACACAGGTGACTACGGGGGTATACCGTGGTACCTAGGATAGACATTGGGCCACACTTTGCAGAGTACACCCGGAGGGTGCTTCCGTGTTTGAGTTGCACTTGCACCAGTAAGTTGCTCTAGTGTTGGTTGTTGTAACTATTCTTCCAATTAATTTAGTGTTTGCCTGTCTTATCTTCTAGAAACTTTTTTTTAGTGTGTGTTACTTTTGAACGTTTCGACTACCTTAGAGTGTCTTGGATATTCTCACATAGTGGAGGATCCCGAGCTCCACCGGTCACGAAGGCTTCTTGGCCTGCCCCCGGTTACACTTGAGCCACCCCCGCCACCATTAAGGCGAAAGCTAGGCCAACAAGGGTCTTTTGAAGTGACCGGATTACAAGCCATTGTGCCCAACCAACCCCTGGAGGAATCAACCATTTTGGACCTTGAAGCAACCGCTCTTGGCCCGGTTGAAACCCCAACCACTGATTTCTTGGCACCTTTCATTGTACCAATTAAATTTTACGAGTGTCAGACAGTGTTGCACACAACAATGGAAACAAATGTTGTTACTCCTTGTGGGAATTCTTCAATTCCCACTACGGTTGTCACCACAAGAGAGATTTCACCTCCTAACCCGTCGTTGTCAGTCCGAGCCACCATGGTATCGACCGCAACTACTTTGCATAGTGGTCCGATCCCGTCTTTGGTGGTGGCCACAACCCCTTTCACACCAAGTGCGACAGGCCCTCCATTCTCATACGAGATGCCTAGTTTGGGTACAAGTCCTGTACTTTCCTACTCCACTTTACAGACTTTGGGTCTGGGGGAAGGGAGCTCTAGCACTCCTCTACAAGGTCACATGGGGGGCACTCCTGCTCCTTTTAACGCTTTCCCTTACGGAGGAGGTCATATCCCTCCTTCGTCCCCTTCACTCGGTGGCTCACATCAACAATCCACTGGGCAACCTACACACAATAGTTTATTTGGAGCGAGGAGTCAAGGACCACCTTCGCATAGTATGTTGGTAGGTTCGACACCATTTTCTTTGAAAAAAATGTTTGGTAACAACACCTTCTCATCAGCCTCTTTGCCGACTGGGGGCAACCCCATTTTTGGACAATCTACTCCTATGCAGGGTATTATTCCTGCACAGGGGGCAAACCTAGCAGGACCTTGGAATTCAGGGCAGGGATCCGTTCCCTCATCTGGAATGCCGATCTGGGGTAATTCTTTCCACAATTAGTGGAACCCCGGAAGAACTACTATGCCTATCCCCACGGGACCGGCATGAGGTAATCCTTCCCAAAGTCCTTCAAATATAATGCATGCCCAACAATCTATGTCCTATTTGGGAAATCAGCCGATGATGTCTCCACATATGCAAAATACTTACGCTAACCAGGGCCATGGTTTCTACCAGAATCCAGGCCAGCAGCCCAACTTTTCCTGGCAACCTGGTGCCAGTCAAACTCCAGGCCCCTTTTTCCCAGGTTATCACCAATAATCCAAACTACCTTTCCTGGCGACTTTACACTTGCCATATTTGACAAGGTTGTTGAATGACCCTATTTGTCACGATTTGTGTTGGCCTCCTATGCCGACGAAGTTGCCTTCGGACATTCCAAAGTTTGAAGCCAAGCCTAATGAAGATCCAGGAGATCATGTGACTACCTTCCATCTTTGGTGCTCATCTAACTCATTGAAAGATGACTCCATACAATTGTGATTGTTTCAACGTACTCTCATTGGGAGTGTCATGAAATGGTACATTGAACTCGACCGCTCAAGATACTCTTCTTTTAGCGAACTAGCGATGGCTTTCCTGAACCATTTCCAGTTACCTATGAGATACGATGCTGGCACAGAGCTGCTCATCAATTTCAAACAAACAACAACAGACCATATCTCTGATCACATCCGAGAATGGAGACGTCGGAAGAGTTTAATCAAGGTACCAGTCCCACCAACATTCCTGCTTGAGTGGTTCCTTAAGTCTTTGGTCCCGCAGTTATCCAAAGACATTGCGACATCAGGAGTTTTCTCCGAAGAAGATGCCATCATGAGGGCTCAACAGTTTGAGATCATCTATTCTCAGTCCGGTTTATTATACAACATCTTGCCAGATGCACCACATTCAATATTGGATAAAACTAGACAGAGAGTTGGACCACATGCCAATGGTATTGTTGGTTCAACACAAACAAAGCCCGCTGAGCAATTGACGAAGCAGTTGCATCAGTTATCAATACAACACACAGTGGCCAACAAAACTACTGCTTTGGCTGCTCCCCCTACCAAAACGTCAAAAGTACAAACAGTGCAGTCGACTAACCCAAAGGCCACCCAGCAGCCTGAAGGGAAGAAGAAACAATGAAATAAGGGTAAGGGGAAAAAAAAACCCAATGATAATGCTGGCGGGGACAACACTGAAAAATGAAAGGCGAGGTATCCATGCAACTTGTGCACAGAAGACCACCCGACCCATCTATGTCCTCAACTTGCAGAGGCCCAAAAATTTGTCACGTTGCAACAACAGGCAGTTTTGACTAATCCATTTCAACATGGGAAAAATCTAACTCAAGCCTCTGCAAGCACGGAAGGGGGTAGCCAAGAAACCTGCTCGCCTCCGAACAACCCTGCATCCACAAATGTATATATGGTTAGGGGTGATTCTTTTATATCGACTAGAGCGCACGACTATAGTAAACCAAGCGCTTCTGAGAAAGGTAAAGAAGCTGACCTCCCATCTCTTCCTCTACAGATTGAGAAGACGTCGGGAGAAATAATGACACGCATTCCAAAAGGTGCATTTAAAAAATCTTCTCATAACCCAAACGCAAGGACCGCCCAGAACTACTTTGTGGTGGAAGATTTATCACAAACTCCTTGTGTGATGTCTTCTTTGGAGGTCCTCCAAAGCTACCCTTCTCAGAGGAAAGCCTTGTTAACCACTTTGGGCTCTACTAAGACTTGTAATCTGGGTACCATCATGTTAGATACAACCGAATTAAAACCTCGTCTGCCTTACCACGTAGCGTTTCAGATAGTAGTGGCTTATCCCATGAAAATTTTTACTCGAAATATCTTCTGCACGGTGGTCGATGAGGGCACCTCGACATGCGTTATACCATTGGCATGTTGGAAGGCCATTGGCCAACCCGTTTTGTCTCCATCACCTACTCTCCTCACTGCTTTTGACGGTCATTCGTTCTAACCACATGGCATCGTTCCCTCTTTCCCCGTGCAGTTAGGAGGGAAGACCGTGTGTGTCGAAGTAGAGGTAGTCGATGCTCCCCTTGATTATAACCTCTTGTTAGGACGGAGTTGGACTTATTCTATGCAATCTATGGTTGCTATAGTTTTCTGGGTCTTGTTGTTTCCACATGAGGGTTGGATAGTGACCCTCGATCAATTGTCTTTCTCCAGACCTGACCCAGCTTTGGGAGCATCCACAGTCCCGATGATTGATAATCCTCAACCAGGTGTCATCAACGTAGGAGTTGGTTTGTGCCCATCCTTGATGGGTACCTTCGATTACGCACCTCCTCACGGCGACATCAAATTTATATCCAATCACCATAAGGTTGATATTTTTCAAGTTTCGTCATTCCGCACGACTTACTTCAAGGATCCATGGATACTTCCTTTCCCATCGGCCATGATGGATGAGGCAGGGCACCCAGGCATGTCCATGCCCTTGTCTTCCGTTGAAGTAGCGTACTCTTTAGTCCAGCAAGCTTCAGCTAACACTGATCCAACTCCTGCACAGGAGTTAGATCCACTTCTAGAGCCTATCTTGGCTCAGGGTTCTCTCACTAACACCAATTCATTAGACTTAGTCTTACCTTCTAACGAAGCAGTAATCGAAGCAATGAATAGTCCGGACAAACTTTGGGAAGATATTCATCACAGATCATATTTTCTCCCAGAGTTAATCCGAATCAAAGCAGGAGAATTCACCGTGGCCATGACGAGAGATCAGTGGTGTCCTATTAATCTCTTAGCTACACATGAAATTTATGCTGAGGGAAATATGACAACTATCGTTGAAACTATACCAATCAACATCTCCTGAAACCTTGACGTTGTGGAGAACGTATTCGTTGGAGCGGATTGCTCCCTCGAAGAGATTCAAATCTACATGGATATTTTCAAATAATTCCGTGACGTTTTTGCCTGGTCTTATGAGGAAATGCCAGGTATCGATCCAAAAATAGTTGAACATGAAATCACAACGTATACTGATGCCAAGCCTGTCTGACAGAAGCTTTGTCCAGTTAATCCTAAGAAAGCAACAGCCATCAAGGTTGAGGTAGAGAAATTTCTAAAGGCAGGTTTTATCTATCCTATCCATTTGACTCAATGGGTGTCAAATCCTGTGCCGGTCATTAAAAAACAAGGCACAATTCGTGTATGTACCAACTTCTGTGATTTGAACAAGGCATGTCCCAAAGATAATTTTCCAACACCATTCATTGACCAGATCATTGATGAATGTGTTGGTTGCGAAGCCTTTTCTTTCATGGACGTTTTTTCGGGATATAATCAAATCCAAATCAAACCCGAAGACCAACACAAAACGACATTCATTTGTCCTTGGGGTACATTCACATATAGAAAGATGCCTTTTGGTCTTAAAAATGATGGAGCCACATTCCAGTGGGCCATGTCTTTTGCTTTTCATGATCTCAAGCATATAGTTGAGGCCTATCTAGATGATTTAGCATCACGATCTCACAAGAGAATGGATCATCCCACACACCTTAGACTTATCTTTGAACGCTATCGCTACTTTCAGATTCGCTTGAATCCAAACAAGTGCAGCTTCTGCATAACGTCAGGACGTTTGTTAGGTTTCATTATATCAACAACATGGATCATGGTCGATCCTCTCAAGGTGGAAGCAATAATCCAGTTGCCCCCCCCCATGCACAATCCTTCAACTTCAGAGTCTACAAGGCAAGGTGAACGTTTTACGACACTTCATCGCCAACTATGCCAAAATTGCCAAGGGATTTATGCGCTTACTGAAGAAAGACATTCCTTTTTACTGGGACGATGTTGCTCAATTCTCTTTCGATGCATTAAAACACGCCCTCACAACTGCCCCTCTGCTACGACCACCGAACTATAACAAAGATTTCTTATTATATATGGTTGTCACAGAGTCAACCATTGGCATGGTTTTAGTTTAGGAAGATGACTTGTTCTCAGAATACATGATCTATTACCTGAGCCGAGGCCTCGTAGGACCGGAAATCAATTATTTTCATATCGAAAAACTTGCATTAGCAGCAATTCATGCTGTTCAATGGTTCTGTCATTACGTTCTATTTCGAAAGACCACCGTCATTGTTGTCATGAACCCATTTCAGTACATGTTGACATGACGAGTAATAGGTGGAAAAATCAGTAGATGGATGGTCATCCTCCAGGAGTTTGACTTAGACTTCATTTAAGCAAAGTCCAAAAATTCACTGGTCTTCGCAGAGCTTATTTCAGAACTTCTGGTTGAGTCAGGTGACGTGTTGCGCCTAAAGAATCGCCTATCCGGGGAGATATGTTTTTGATCACATCTTCGGATCCCTGGTACGGAGATATACTTATCTATCTCTAAACTTTGAAGTGCCCCACTTCTGCTTCTCGTGATGAGCGTCGACGTATATGCCATCAGGCTAAGAATTATCTCGTACTCGATGATACGTTGTATCGGAGAGGTGTAGACTGCATCCTACGCCGATGTCTCACTCATGAGGAGGTAGTTATCGTGCTTAACGATTTCCATACCGGTGCTTGTGGAGGTCATTTGTCTGGGTTGGAAACAACCCAAAATATTCTACGAGCAGGTTACTTCTAGTCGACATTTATCAAAGATTGTATAGAATCAGTCAAGAAGTGCCATCCATGCCAAATATTCTCTCAGAAGATGAGGGCACATCCCGCTCCCATGTTTCCTGTCATCACAGTTGGTCCCTTCACCAAGTGGGGGATTGATTACACTACTTGCAACCCCCCTTCAACAAGGGGGCACCACTATATCGTCGTAGCTATAGACTACTTCACTAAGTGGGTCGAAGCTATGCCAACGTTTAAAGATGATGGAGAGACTGCAACTCTCTTTTTATTCAACCAGATCATAGAAAGGTTCAACGTCCCAAGAGAGATTTTTATTGACCATGGCAGTCACTTTCAGAACCAAATGATGACAGAATTAACATCAAATCTTGGGTTATGGCAAGAACATTCATCACCCTACTACCCCTAAGCCAATGGGCAGGTGGAAGCTGTAAACAAAACTCTTAAGACTATTCTACAACGAACTATCAAATCAGCCAAGTCAAATTGGCATTTTATGTTATACTCGGCATTATGGGCTTACTGAACATCTGTTAAGACTGCAACTGGTTTCTCACCTTTTCAACTCATTTACGGGTTGGAGGCAGTCTTGCCCATCAAATGTCAGATCCCATCTCTAAAATTGGTAGTACAATTATTGCAGACACTTCTCCACTTGAAGAACGGTTAGTATACCTTGAGCAGCATCGTGATGCGGCCCTGGCCAACGAGGCTCACAAACATAGGGTCAAGTGTCAATATGATAGGTCCGTTCATCCTCAGATTTTCTCTGAAGGTGACCTTGTCCTAGTCTATGACCAAGATAAGGACCCCCTAGGGGAAGGAAAATTCAAACCCATGTGGTTCAAACCTTTCATCATAAAAGAGGTATTAAAAAATGGCACCTATCATTTGGTTGATTTTGAAGGGAATGCTTTGGTGGAGCCTAGAAATGGGCTCTACCTCAAGAAGTATTACTCATAGGCAGGTCACTATGGGTAACTTTTTGTAACATATGTATAGTATTTGTACTATTACTTTTTAGTTTCTTTTAAATGTTATGGACGTGTCATTGATGTTATCTTTCGTCAATATGGCAGATGTCAAGTGATTCCAAGGTGTTCGTTGGGTATGCAGACAGTGCTAGTCAGCACACTCAGAGGCTTGCCTCCGCAGCTTGGGTAATATTTACACCTCAGGGCCAGTTGTTATCTTCCAGAGGTATATGCTTAGGTGACACCACAAATAATGTCACTGAGTATAGTGCAGTTATTGAGTTGCTTCGTGATGCCTTATCATTGGGTATCTCTCATCTCCAGGTCTATCTTGACGCTCAACTGGTTGTGTCTCAGTTAAACAGAGTATACCAAGTTCATGATCCAACCTTACACCGATGATTCCTTAGGGTACGTCTCTTAGAACGAAACTTTGGTTATATTACATATTTTCATGTTCCTAGGAGATTAAACCAAATTACAGATACTCTAGCTAATCAAATTTTAGATTGGCATCTTGCACACATATGAAAGAACATTGACATAAGCATGTAAATACATTTTTGCACACGTGATCCAT
>ML833255.1:73783-105053 GCA_009831015.1 Picea engelmannii
ACTAAAGAGGGATTTCCAGAGCAGCATCGCAATCATTTATTTCAATGTTTGTGTAAATATAAATGGTAAGCAAATATATATAGGTAATTTAATGATAGATATGAGAGATATCTTGTTTTGCAATGGAAAAATAGCAAGATATAGGCTACCGCGATGGTTAGACATTATGGTAATATTGTCATGTTTTTTTTCAAACCCGGGATCAATATAATCTAATACCCAATTACAACTACCTGCCTGTATTAAATAATGAAACCCTAAACCCCTAGGCAAAGCAAACAAATAAAAGACATAGAAAAAAGAGATAAAAGATGATGATAGACACACCTACCACGGCCGGCTCTGCTCTAATCTCTCTTTATTTCGCTCTTTGCAAGGTATAGATTAGCTAGAAATAATGGCAGCATTGCCATATTTTCCTCAAACCCGGGAACAGTAAAATCCCATTACCGACTAGAACTATCTGCCTACACAAATAATCAAACCCTAAACCCCTCTTCTGTATGGCAAAGCAAACAAACAAAAACAACAAGGGAACAGTAAAATCCCATTACCGCCTAGAACTATCTACCTGCACAAATAATCAAACCCTAAATCCCTCTTATGTATGGCAAAGCAAACAAAGAAAAACAAAAACAAAAATCATCAAACACACCTACCTCGACGCGGCTCCGCTCTGATCTATTTAGTTCGCTCTTTGCTCTGCTCTGCTTGCTTTATGTTCTACGATACTCTTTTCGTTCACCAAATTTGAAAGAAAAAACAAAACGATCTCAACGGTAAATCCATTCTCGAATGATATTTTATTGGCCGCATACCATTATATATTATTTCAATCTCGGATACCATTAGATATAATGGCAGCATTGCCATATTTTCCTCAAACCCGGGAACAGTAAAATCCCATTACCGATTAGAACTACCTGCCTGCACAAATAATCAAACCCTAAACCCCCCTTCTACATGGCAAAGCAAAGCAAGAAAAAGAACAAAAATGATGAACAATCACACCTACCTCGACGCGGTTCGGCTCTGATTTGTTTAGTTCTCTTTCTGCTCTGCTCTGTTTAGTTCGCTCTTCTTGATTTCTGTTCTACGATACTCTTTTTATTCACCGACTTTGAAAGAAAAAGCAAAGCGATGTCAACCATAAAATCCTCAAAAAAAGAGCAATGCTCAAATGTTTGAAGAGGTCGACGAAAAAGAAAATGCGAACTATACGTCGAAATGCGAACTAGGTCGAGGATGATGAGATAGAGAAAAATAAATGTGAATTATACGCCGAAATGCGAACTAGGTCGAGGATGATGAGATAGAGAAAAATAAATGTGAATTATACGCCGAAATGGTTGACTAGATGAGATAGAGAAGAAAAAGCCGAGATTTATTTCAGAAACTTAATTTGAAACAAAAACAAATGCAGGACAAACTAGTATAAGGAATAGATTTTTTTTCGATTATTTATTACTACCTAAAATATTACTAGCCCACATCCCACTGCCCCCTAGTAACCATTAATCAACTTACCCCTAACTCTTGCCTGGCCCCTAACCCCTAACCCTTAACTGGCCCCTACCCCATAACCCCCAACCAGCCCCTCATGCCTTCACCCTTGAACCAATGATAATGTCAAACTCTATCCCATAACTAGTCACTGGCCCTTAACCCCCTAGTCCCTGACCACTATTAACCCTCAACCACCAAACCTTTTGACCCCTTGTCAAGCCTAATATTTAGCCGCTATAAGCCACTAACACTCATAACGTTTATACCATTAACCCCTAACTATCTAAATAGTAACCAACATATCATGTATCCCATCAATCCACAACTAGTTCCTAACCTAATTATCCCTAACTCCCTAGCCCCAAACCCATTAACCATGTTCAAATAATTTCATTTTTTTTCTTTTTAAATTGGTTCAAAATTTGGCACTCTCTATAATGGTCATTGATCATCATTGATGATGGAAAGTCTCTTGCAAAGAACCCCTAGCTATTTGGCCGTTGGTTAGGCATAAGATAATCATTTGTCTTGATTGTGAGGTTGAGTCTCCTAGACATAACTCAAGAAGACCTTTCATCTGAGTACATTAGGCACTATGTTGTTTAAAATAATGCTAACATGATAAAAAATTGCTAAGTCGATTGAGATTTTGAAAAATACATTGACTTATTCAATTTGCAGCAGATTGATTTTTATTTTTTTCTTTAGTAAGATTTTGGACGGAAAATTTTGCAGCTGAATCACGTTTAAATTTTTTTTTATGGCCAAAGGCCCGGTTTTGGTCAAAGACCAGACAATTAGAGAAACTATGGAGATTTTTTGTGTGGCTAGAAGCCTAGATGGCCAATGGTCGGGATCAGAAAAACGCGGCTCTGATACCAAATGAAACGAACAAAGTTCGCTCACACAAGAATTATCCAAGATACTTGGAATATAACACAATAATCCATGTAGGAATGTATAAAATATGAATAGACAATATGAGAATACAATTGAGAATGAGGGCTCGTTTATATACCCACGCAGGGGTGCCATTAACCAATAGTCATGTCCTTTCATTATTAATAGTTATTATTTATTAATTATTTATTATGTTATTAATATCTATTTTATATGTATATTTATGTTCATAACAATATTTTTCATAGGGACCTACCCTGCATCAGTGTTTTTATATTGTCAAGGAAACTACATGATCCATGATTAGATGTGTTTGGTTGGTAGGAAATTATACTTGTGCAGATATTTGGTCCTATGTTGTTTCTACTTGGTATTTTTTCTTTTGGCTTTTTTAAGGAAGAAATCGAGGAATTCTCCCTTATTTATTATTAGATTTGTGTAATCAACATTGCAATTAAGGGAATGTCAACAAGAGCAAGAGGTTAGGAACTTTTCCCATCACCAATCCCACCTTAGTTGCACTAATGGCCATGGTGCCCCCCACCAACACACACTTCTTTCTAGAGGGAGGGACATGGCATACCACAATCTTAGGGATAATTAAACCCAAGTAGGAGGGAATATCACTAGCATGGCTTAATCAACCAATGAAGGGCCCAATGGTATTTTGCTCTATTTTTAGATAAGCTTGGTTTAATTTTGTATAACATCATATAGGCTGCCACATAAATGGAAAAGATGCTCAAAGTCATGCTCCCATATGTTACCTACTATTGATGCATTCGATTTCAAAGTGGAGGCCATTTTTTGTTTGAAAACATTAAAGAGTTTCCCATGTTCAATACACTGAGAAAAACCCTGAGTATGGATGTATTCAATAAGCTAAGGGTGGTGTTTGCTATTTGAAATGCTGGAGAGTGTCTCGTTATTAGAAAAGTTGTGGAAAACCTTATATGTCACGGATGTGTATTGTTAACATTGAAATGAAAGTTTCTTGGAGAATGTCATTACCGGTTCATGTTGTTTTTGGACAATATATTTATCAATTTTTACAAATATTTATTGAATTTAATTTTAGAGCATTTGTAGATATTTATATAGAAATTTCTATAGGTATTGTCAATGCTTGGCCTATATCAAATATTGGTTTGATATTGAAATGAAATTGGTTACATCTTTCTAAACATGTTAGATATGAGAATAGTGATTGTTTATTCACCAATTTGTCTTGTTTTATATGACATGTTTATTAGTCCCTGACTACCTTGACCAGGGACTTTTAGTAATCAATTTGCAGCGATTTACAAGTTTTTAGTATTGAAGCCCTTCTCTTTATCCAATGCACTACATTTGTTGCAACTTTCCATAATCTAACTTAGGAGAGGTTTTAATTTTCTACATGGACGAGCATCGTTGTTTAAGATGGAATTGTTGAGCCTTCACCATTAGTTGGGAAATGATTTGAATACTTTGTTTCTTATTTCTAATACCCCAAGTTTATACTTTGGGAAAATTGTTAACTTGTCAAAATATGAATATCTATTGAATGCAGTGACAAAACAACATTAATGTTTCATTAAATGAAAAGGAGGTGGTCGTGCAACATTGTGGTGGTGTCAAAGGTCATTGGCTAAATGGTCACATGCAAGGTAATGCATATGTGCTCAAACTTTTTACCTCTGTCTTTCTCCTTCACAATCACAATTTCCTCGATAGTTGTTTCACAATTGACCTATCCTAATAGCAAAAATTACGGTCACTACCACTATTATATTGAATAAGTCAAACTTACCAGAAGAAGGAGAACTTGAAAAGGCTCTTGAGAGAACCACTTCAGTTGAAGGATTGTAAGTCATCACCATCGATGACTCTACACAACCATTGTCATGCTACCGCAAATATGATGCTTCTCTTTCGTAAATAAAGATAAGTTCATTTCTCTGTCAATATTTTGGATCCTTCATTTTGCTTCAAATAAAATTTACACCTTTGCCTGCACATATTGCGTCATCTAGAGAACTTGCTCATTCTTATTCCTAGTCATGGTCCACTCACTACAGGGATTTACAAAGATGTAGAGATAGAGAGGAAGAAGTGGTAGCCTTTCAAATTATTCATTGACAATGGTGGTTTCCTTACTTGCCCACCTTATTTGTGCCGTCTTTCACCTCTCTCTTATTTCAGGGAATTTTTCATTTTGATTATGTTTGCAAATAATTGAATGAGTCATGTGAGAAATAACAGGTAGAAGAAATCACAATGGCACTAGGTGTCAGTTTTCTCATTCACAGTCATGATATAATACTACTACACATAAGTACCTTGCATATTATAAAATGAGATGCATATAACTATCACAGATTTTTCTTGAAGAGCAACATAGAAGTCAAATTTTAAGCCTAAGTATCTAATTTGGACTTTGAATGGCCTCTTAAAATGCAATATACAATATTTCAAAGAGGTGAATATTTTCTCAAATTTTACACTTATTAAAAGGGGTACAAATTGTTGTATAACCGATATGCATCCAAATTCACACAGGGGATTCAATCATAGCTCTAGTAGGGCATAGATACAACCTTGGGGATAGAAATTCATTCCCTACCCTAGCCAAAATACATCATTTTATAGCCTACACGATTCTAATAATCATAGGTAGAAATGGACCCATGCTTATTCTAGGTTTTTAACAAAACCAACATTAATAACGTAGCTTTCATGGATAAATATTTCATGGACTTATCTACTATTGCTTACCTACTTGTTGGATAATAACCATAAAATGTTGGATAATAACCCTAGGAGACAAGTCGACTCAAGAGAATATTTAATATTGAGTCATTAGCCTCCAGAAAGAGAAGTCGACCCAGTCAAGTGAGATAGAGTAGTATAAATAGAGGGCACTAGAGCTCATTTGTCACTCTCACTCTCACAACTGTAGACGGCTAGTGGTGCGCAAGTTTGGAGAGGAACTCCAGTTGTAGCTGCTACAACTAGCATTTTGGTTTTGGCCTGGACTTTCTGCTTGGTCTTTGGTTATTCTTGCTTGGTGTGTTAGCCTTGGAGAAATCTGTGCTACCTTGGTTGGCTATTGGATTGCTTCCATAATTATTTTGTCTGTCAAGGTTAAGGTGCTTGGGGATGGCCTTTTTGCCTATGGTTGGGTGACAATATTGCAATATTTTCTATGGTGAAACGAGCACACCTTTTTTTCTAACAGGGTATGGGCCCACACTATCTTCGGACAGTCTAACCGCTGGAAGATAGATTGGGAGAATTTGCTCAGTTACAGTTGTAGTTGCAGTCAAAGTTTTTGTTGCAGCAATGAAACCCTAACCCTCTTGTTAAGGCACCTTAAGTGAAGAGATTGAACTAATTTATGGATAGCCTAGTGTGCCCTATCCTAGCACAGCTCCTGGTACTCTCAGCAAGTCAAGGCACCAAGTTTGAGTTTTTGGTCAAATTCAAAGATTCAGCAAGTCAAAGTGGTCATGACTTACTCTATGATGTTAGAAAATAAGTTAGAAGGGGCTTCTAACTTCAGAGCATGGAAGACAAGGATTGACCTCATCCTTTCCAAGAATAAAGTGTTGGATATCGTGAAAGGCAAGATCATGGAACCACAATTTGAAGCAGGAAAAGAGAAGGAGCCTCAGAACGTTACAGTTATGGAGAAGCTCAAGGACAATGACATCAACGCTATGAGCATCATAGTGGACTCTGTAAAAGACCACTTGATACCCTACATCTCTCATGTGGACTCATCTAAGAAGATGTATGATGCCCTAATTAACCTATTCTCAGTCAAAAACATTGGACAAGTGATGAGTCTGAAGAATGAGATCTGTGACATGAAAATGAATGATGATGACAACATAACATCATACTTTGTAAGAATCTCTCAGTTAATAGATCAACTACAAGTTGTTGAAGAAATCATTTCAGAAAAGGAACTAGTAAATATAGTACTCAATGGCCTTCCCAAGACGTGGGATGCATTTGCCGCAAGCATGAACACAAGAAAGGAGTATCCCACATTTGAAGAACTTTGGTCTTATTGTGCACAAGAAGAATCAAGGATTAGCGCAAAAGAGAAATCCCAGAATAAATATGATGATCAAGCCTTCACAACAAAGTTCAAGAATTTCAGGAATAAGAGGAAGTTTGTCTTAAGGAAGAAACCAAATCAAGAAAAGGATATGTCAAAAATACAATGCGTCAACGCTAAAAAATATGGTCACTATAGGAACCACTGTCCTGAGTTAAAGAAAGGAAGGAAACACACGAAGCAACAGTTGTCGAAGAAAGGGAACCCTCAAAGAAATCCAAGCAGGACAAAACAAACTTATTATTCTAGTCAAGGTAACAATATTCTTCTATAACATAGTTCTTGTACATACCATGTTTACATAGTTCTTGTACATATCATGCATATCTATTTCTTATAAGATAAGATGGTCAGTGAAACGATACCTATGGAAGAATAACAAGATAAGGATTGTCATTACGATGACTACAAGTCAAGTAATGCACATGAAAAAGATGAAGTACGTTGTCAATCTTTGGTAACAATTCATGTGGAAGCTATTATACAAGTAACAACTCCCAGATGGGCCATAATCAGAATCAAACTTGAAGAGACCCAAAAGAAGTCAGACCAGAAAGAAGTTAGTAATCAAGAGCAAACTAGAATAAAACTTGTGACACTTTGCAGAAAGAAATAAGGATGCAGATGGAAGCATGGACTTTCTTAGATAGAGGGAGATGATTGAAAAATTACAAAAGAAGAGCATGCATTTAGGTATGAAGCCGAGATTAGGAGGGAGCTAATCATAAATGATATGATCCATTGAAGATTTCGTGAAGACTATAAAGTATATGTCCATGTTCTCCATTGAAAGTAGCAGCCATGATAAGAAACACATGTTCAGTTTGACTCTAGAAGAAGTCTTCTTCAAAAAGAATACTTAAGTATCCTTGGTTTTCCATCTACATCTATGTTCCTGTGATGAAAGGAAGGAGTTGGAATCTTCGGGAAGGAAGGGCATGGAATCTATAGAAGACTCCATGGACCCCAAAGTTAAAGAAAAGCATCAGGAAGAACATGAAGATTTCAAGAAAGAAAGAAAAACCAGAACAACCAATTATTATACCGAAAATCATAAGAATACCAGCATGGTTTGAACCCATTAGAAGCAGTCAAGCAGAAGGAATGGAAGTTGTGATAAAGAACAGTGTATGTAAGAAATTGTGAAAAAGACTTATGAATGGAAGCATTGCGAGATTCAGAACTAGAGGTTCTTCCAGAAGGAGGGAGAAGACTATGACGACAACTTGTTCCAGTAAACCAAATATACCTCTATCTGAGCTATTATATCTCTTGCAGTATCCATGGATTGAAGTTTACATTAGTTGGATGTAAAAGGATATTCTTCCCAATAGAGCATTCAAGGAAGAATCTTATGTAGAGAAATCTCAAGGTTTTGAGGTATACCAGAAAGAGACCCATGTATGCAAATGGAAGTAGACCTTGTATGGATTCAAGCAACTTGATGCAGAGTATTTCATATACAACAGAAGCATGGTGAAAACTTCCTATGACAGAGAAAGTGTATTAGAATGGTTATTGAGAAGTCTGGAATGATGGATTGCAAATCCATGGAAAACTCCCATGATGACAAATATAAAGAAGTTGAGAGACTCTAATCCAGTAGACCTGTCTATGTATCAACAATTGATTGGCTCGTTAATGTATTTGGAGAATACTCAGCCAAATATTTAATTTGTGGGATGTTTAACTTATGACATACAACTGCATGGATTTATCAATTCAGATTGGGCACGGAGTGCAAGTGAAAGAAGAAATGCTACTTGGATATGTTTCAGTTTGAGCTTTGCCACAATGTCATGGGGTAACAGAAAACAAAAGTCTGTTCCACTCAACACTACAGAAGCAGAGTATATTGCAGCTTGTGATGTGGCTCCGTAAGTTGGTTTTTGGACCGTCTGATCAGGTGTTGAATTCAACCATGATATATTATAATGATTAGAGCTATGTGAAGCTTTTAGAGAAACTGGTGTTCCATGATAGATCAAAGTACATTGAGATAAGCATTATATTCTCCGTGATAAAGTCTAGAAGAGAGAAGTGGTTCTTGAGTATATCTTCAGAGAAGAGAAGATAATAGATATTTTGGTAAATCCTCTGTCCAAGATGAAAAGTTTGCATACTTAAGGGACAAGTTGGGGCTCATGGAGACGACTTCCTTATTGGAAAAGGAAGTGATTAGTCCCAGGTTGGGATGGAGCACTGACATGTTATTGATTTATGGACAGTCATTTTCCAGTTCGGAAAATGGTCTAGGTTGGGCAGTTCCTTTCCAGTTTAGAAAGTGGTTCGAGATTTCTGACAGACAATCATTTTTTAGTTCGGAAAATGGTCCAGATCGGACAATCATTTTCGTAATGAAAATGGTCTGATAGATTGTCGATGTACCATAGACCACGATTCCCCTTGTGGCCAGTGTGGGGGAATGGTCTAGGACAATCATTCCTCTTGGCAATCACTCTAACTCTGAGTTGTTGTTAGGTATCTAGAGAGGTAGTGGGGGGGGGGCAGAGGGCCCATAGTGATAATAGTGGAAGCCATTCAATGCAAGGTGGACTAGGTCCACTATATTATTAAATAAGGCCCACTATGGTCGTTGGATATAATAAATGTGAGAAGGCTCTCTAGAAGGTTCCTAGGAGATAGAGAGATCTATATAAAGAAGTGTAAGCAATGTAATGAAGAAAACCTACAAGAAGGACATAATCAGGAAGCTAAGGAGGTCATTGACTCAAAGGCACAAAGTGTTGCAGATTTGAAGAAAAAACGAACAGATTCCTACAGTTGTTGTATATCGCCATCCACATCATATAGAGACACAACAACCATCAAGGCAAAGGTGTGTGCATTGACACATTTATGCACCAGCAGGACACCAGAAAGGAAACCGATCAAGAGGTGCATAGAGGACTATCGACACTACGGGAAGAGCTCAGGCTATAGAAACAATCCCATGGCAACCCCGACATGATGCAGAGAAAGATCACGGTGGAAAGGCAACAATGGACATCATGTTCGACTTCCATTGGGATGGATGGATGGTCGTACTTGGTACCAGTTGGCTACATTGCTTAGCCGATCATATTGTATGGTTTCTTCTCATGTTACGAGGACAAAACATGTGAAGGGGGGTGGAATGTAGTATACCTAGTGAGGTAATATGGGGTACCTAGGGAGGTATCCAATGAGAAAGTGGCCATGTATTATTAGTGGAAGTCATTTAATATATGAGAATGTGGTCATTAAATGTAAGGTGGACAAGGTCCACTATATTAATAAAGGCCCACTATGGTAGTTAAATGTAATAAATGTGAGAAGGCTCTCTAGAAGGTTCATAGGAGATATAGAGAGTTATATAAAGAAGTGTAAGCAATGTAATGAGATATAGTGAAGAATATTGTGAATGTATCAAGCATTGCTTGAGAAGTGTTATCCTTCCTTGAGGATTAATATATGATGTTACCCTACCTCGAGGGTTTTCTCTATATTCTTGTGTTCATGTTATGGTGAATGGTTTATGGTTTATTCTTGTTGATATTGTGGGTTTATTTTGAGTGCTATCTTCATATCTATTCAGGTACTTAACAGTAGTGGTCAAGTAGAATGGTCTGCTTCACCGGACATTCATTCTTTTGAAGTTCACAGTTGTGAGTAGTTTCGAAGAATGGCCTGTTTTGGAGGTTGGTACATGACAACCATTTCCTTAGGAAATGGTCCAGACAATCATTCTCTAGGGGAGATTCATTCTCTCTAGGTTGCACTATGATTAGTGTTGGAGGAATGGCCCAGTTAAGTGAATGGTCCAGGTTCAGCAATCAGGGACAAGCATTCCCTAGGGCAGACTCATTCTCTCTAGGTTACACTATGATTAGTGTCGGAGGAATGGCCCAGTTAGGTGAATGGTCCAGGCTTAGAAATCAAGGACAATTATTCTTCTATACTTGGGGAGAATAGTTCAGATAGCCCATGGTTGATGTTTTACCTTTTGAGGGCAGATGCTCTTCCAGATCTCACATATATGAGTGGAAGAATGGCCTAGATGACTCAGTTTGTATCATGATATTGTTGATATCAGATGATATGATTGTTGTGGAGATTGTATGTCTCTGGATAGTAGTTGTATGCTACTGTGGTGGATGTGATCCACTGGTAGTGACTATGTGTCACTGGTTAGTAGTCATGTGCTACTAGGAGTGGATTTGTACCATTGGGTAGTAGTTGTGTACTACTATGGATAGACATAGTTGTGTTCTATTGGATGGCATTGTTCTGATTGCCATGGAAACTATCACTAGTGTTGGATATGATTACCAGCTAGATGGATAGTTAGTCCGTTGACGGACAGACATTCTGCAGGCGGAGAATGGTCCAGGCAGGATAGATTACTGGTGGATAGACATTCTCCCTGTGGAAAATGGTCTAGGACAGTCATTATTCTAGGACATATGTCCGGATTAGAAGAATAATCCTTGTAGCCCATGCCGTGGCTTCCAACATCTGTTGGAACAATTATTATTCTAGGACATATATCCAGATTTGAAGAATGGTTCTTGTATCACTCTGTGGATTGCGTGACTTATTCAACATCATGCTCGATTAATCAGATGGAGTATGTATTCAAGATATGGTGTAGTTATCAGATGATACTAATAGTAATGATGTTGCTCGTGAGTTGATATACGTTATCATGAGATAACATGTGTGGCTATGATGATGCTACTGGTTGAATCGTTTGTTTGTACTCATGACCATTGCCTTTAATACATCCCCAGCTAGGAGGGAGTGTTGATATTATGGTAGTTGCGGGAGGTATTAATCTTCACGTGTAACCTTTGACGAGACTAGAATATTCTGGGAAGCAAGAGAAACCCTAAAATGTTGGATAATAACCCTAGAAGACAAGTCAATATTGAAGAGAATATTCAATATTGAGTCATTAGCCTCTAGAAAGAGAAGTCGGCCCAGTCAAGTGAGATAGAGTAGTATAAATAGAGGGCACTAGAGCTCATTTGTCACTCTCTCTCTCACAACTGCATAAGACTAGTGGTGTGCAAGTTTGGAGAGGAACTGCAGCTGCAGCTGGTGCAACTGGCATTTTGGTTTTGGCTTGGACATTCTCTTGGTTATTGTTTGGACTTTCTTCTTGGTCTTTGGTTATTCTTTCTTGGTGTGCTAGCCTTGGAGAAAGGTGCGCTACCTTGGTTGGTTATTGGATTGCTTCCAGAATTATTCAGTCTGTCAAGGTTAAGCTGCTCGGGGGTGGCCTTTGTGCCTATGGTTGGGTGAGCATATTGCTATATTTTCTATGATGAAACAAGCACACCTATTGTTCTAACAGATTCACCATCAACATATCCAAAGCCACTAGGAAAAGAGGCACAGAAAAAGACACTCTAATTTAGTGTTTATTTTTGTAGATTTTGTTTCTATTTACAAAATTTTCACATATTCAACATTCCTCCCTTCCAAATTCTAGTGTTGATGATGCCAAATAGCTTAACACATGATTTATATTCACAGATCCTACAGTTAAGAACAACATACCTCATCTATACAAGCTCATTGTAAGGCCTGTCCAAACAGAGCCTTATAAAACATAAATTTAAATATAGAAATGTTATCATAATTTCTTTTCTGTTCACCATTCAGCATAATAACAATGAACAATATAAAAATAATGAACACAACATAATAATGATAATAAATACCTCAAACTGATGTTGTTCTGAAACTCTGCCCAAAACTGATTAACCTCCCAGCCATCTAGGATCAACCTATCCGACTCCCTAGCCCCAGGATTCCTTACGGTTTCCTGCCCCCCGAGCCCAAAATTCTGAGCAACAGGTGCCCCCTGTGAAAGTCCTCAAGCAGGCTGCAAGTAAAACCAGTCATACATATGCAGTCGAAAACTCTCCTCACCTTCCTCTTCTACCTCCCTCATGAATTAAAAATATCTTGACCCCAAAAGATCTCCCTCTTCCCGAGTCCTCCCCCCTGCCTTATCCCCCTTTCTCCTCCCTTATCCAACCACCTTATCCCCCCATTAAACCTCAACCACCTTATCCCCCCCTCCATAAATGGGTCCATCTACCAATACAATTGTATTATTAACTAAGTCTTCATAATTAATAAAAAAAGAAATAAAATCTATTTTACTGGTTTATTAAAATAATACTTATTAATCTAATACTTATTAAACTAATATTTATTAAACAAATATTTAATCATGATAAATAAATAATTAATTAGGGTTGTTACACTCATCCCTCAACCCATGCTCTGCTACCAAATCACAAATGTTCAGTGTCTAGACTGATTTCATAGGTTATTGTGGAAATATTGCATTGAAAGAGTTGTAGAACATTGATACAAATTTGGACCTGAATATTGTTTATTAAATGGGCACTTGCTTAGAACCTCAATTTGGCACACCATGACTAGCACATTCTTATAGATAGAACAACAAAGAGTGAAGCCAAGACTTGTTCTTTCCCTGAAGTTGAGTTGGTGACCTTGCCTAGATATTCCATACACACTCTCGACTGTCCTCAAGCCGGTTCTACATGACTATTTGACAACACTTGTGACTTTGCATGTTAGTTGTAGGTATAGCTCCAACTTAAGAAATTTCTTGTAACCCGCAATAAGCACATAGAGGCATTACCTCTCTACTCTCTAACATGATTCATCAATTTTGATTTTTTTATAATATATTCATGGAGAGTGGTATTCATTTTTATTAACATATTAATATATTCCAAATCTATGTTTGTTCAAAGCTACTGCATCAAATATTTCCACTTGATAGTAGATTTTAAATAGCGTTTTATATAAACCTTAGAGTTCAGTAATGAAGAAATTTTAATGAATTCATAAAAGCATTGTAAGTTTACATTAAACATAATATAACCCCCAAACTAATGCATAAAAAGTTCTTGTAGATAAATTCATAGATCCAATTCATAATATGGGCTAAGAAGGTGATGTCATCAACATTAATGAAAATAAAATAAATTTAGGATAGATTTCAATTTGCAAATACATTATTCTCTCCATTACTAAAAAAAAACTAGTTTTAGATTCTTAATTTAATATTTGAAGCTACGTGAAAAATCCATGCCTCCAAAATTACCAATTACAGGTTGAACATCTAATTTAGCATGAAGAAAAAAGAAAAAAACTGATTTTAACATTTCACAATACCTTCTTATTGCCTTCAAAATATGGTAGACTTCAATCTTCTCTTACTTGTGATCATTCACATGAATAACATGAGAATCATATTGACTACAATATCTATAGTTATGAGTATTTTGTTTAAGCTATTTATGACTAGATGCAACCTAACAAGTAAAGAGAGCTACAACACCTTAATCATTTTGGTGAGTCGAAATGAAACATAATATGAAAAGCAAAGACAACACTGGAACTTTTACTCTCTCGTTATCACAAAAACATGAACTAACTACTATGCAACTCTCTTTTATCTTGTTTTTTTTATCTACACAATATCTTATTACTTATTTCTTTGTTTTGTTTTTTATATACATAATGTCTTATGCATATTTCAAAAAATACTCGATGAAAACAAACACATATTTGTAAATTTATAGACAATAAATGCAAACTTTCTTATTCATTACTCATTACCATGATGTAGGAATTTTTATAAATAAAGTGTTTCTATACTTCTAACTTCTAAATATGGATATGAGTTATGAGTATAAATATGAATATGATTTGTGCCATGATATTTTGGTATAATATGGATTACTCTTTCGATGGATATAATATGATTTATGGGATCATAATTTTGGATTACTCTCGATATAATATGATTTATGGGATCATAATTTTGGATTACTCTGAATATAATATGATTTATGGGATGATGATTTTATATTATATGGATTACTTTTTGGATGGACATAAAAAAATTTGGTTAACTATGTGAAAGAGTTTTTATAAATAAAGTGTTTCTATGCAATTTATTTTAGATTTAATAATATGGATAGTGTTTTAGAAGTGTCTAATATTATTTTATTTTGCATAGTGATGATATGATTTATGGTAATTACAAATTTTTTATTTAGATAAAAGAGAATCACTTTTTTAATTTTATTTTAATATAGACATTTTTATTTTATTTTAATATGGATATTGGTTATTATGATATTGAAAATTAAAAAATAAAAAATAAACTATATTATACATGCATTGTGTTGAATTATAAATTTAATATAAATAATTTATTTCATAATTGTTATCACATTTACTTAAATTTATAGATTGTTTATGGAAGGGGTGGCAGACATGGTAAGGGGTGGCAGGCATGGTAAGAAATTTTCTTGATCTCGAGGGACAAATAGAAATGACTTATGTATGGGGTTTAGGGAATTCCACAAAAAAACAGGCCAAGGCATATGCCCACCTTTAGGGACTACTATAAATTAATGTACACTAAGTAAGGACTCTGATTGTCATTGGCTACTCAAGTATAATCATCAACTCAATGACCTAAAAGAAGACTCGTGTCGATACTAAGATAGTATCTCTAATAGCAAGCATTCAAAAGGAGGTTCCCATATTCTAGAAGGTCTCCTTCCATGTTCTAAGGCAGAAAAATCGATAATGTGATACTCTGGCCAATGAAGCAACCATGCTAAACATTGGTGTTCTTCATAAAAATGGGGGCATGTTTTCTCAACCCATACCTAAACCTTATTTCCATGTTAATAGACATGGAAACATGTCATAAATCTAATGAACAACAAATGTCACTATACCTCCATTGTCACATGATATCAAATGAGTGAATGACATACAATGGGACCTATTCACCCATCCTGCACATGCTAGACTTAATTTTTGGCCGATATTTTAAATCCTTTAGTGTATCTTATCAAGTATTAGGTGAGATAATGGTGGACTTCATGGTTGGACAAAGTGACATTATCGAGTGATGGACTACTCTACGATAGTTTCCTTCCTAATAAGGTATTCTTTGTATTTTTATTTTTAGACTATGTTTTTGTTATACACCAAACACCCAAAATAACATAGAGAGAGAGAGAGAGAGAGAGAGAGAGAGAGGAGTAACTCCAAAACTAGGTCTCCTCAATATATATAGGAGACCATGATGAAATTCTTTCCTTTGGACTTAGGCAGACCAATAATAAAATCCTTTAAAACCTCTTCCCAACATTGACTTGGTATGGCTAATTGTTGTAGGAGGTGTGGGGTCTTGAATGTCTCTCCCTTGTTCTATTGGTAGACAACACATTCAACCACAAAAAAATTGAACTTAAATTTTAAATTTTTTCCAGAAAAATCCTTCTTGATCTCATGGTAAGTTTTCATGAACCTTGAATGTCCTCCTATAGAAGAAGTGTGCAATCCCAAAAGGATGTTTTGTTTGCGTTGGGAATTCTTACATAAATATAGGTGATCTTGATACCACAATAAATCTTCTCCCACAAAAATTTATCTAATGCACTTGGGTCCTCTTGTTGTTGTTGAATGATATTGCATAGCTTCTAATCTTACTTCCATTCTATCCTTGCTTCTTCTACCCAATTAGATCATGGAATGGATATAACACACAATAAGTCCCATGTTTCTTCTTCTTTCCTTGAAAGTGCATGGAACATCATATTTTGTTTTCATTTTTTGTAGATAATTTCAAAGTCATAACCTAGCATATGTGTAACACATTTTTGTTGCTCTTCTAAAAATAATCATTGTTCCAAGAAGTACTTCAAACTATCATGATATATTTTACCTTGAAGTGTCTTCCTATTAGGTAAGTGTGCCCTTTCTTAACTGCATGTAATATGGCCAACTTTTCCTTTTCATAAATGGTTTTGAGTAATTTATTTCCTTCAAGTTGGTTTCTTTTTGTTGACACATAATCCTTGGTTGGAATTACATGACACTCCTAAATATGGTTCATTTTATGATGTTTTTCAAAAATATTAAATTGACGCTTTTGGTTGATGTTATTCTATGTGTAGTTTATGTGAAAAGCAGGTGTCCATCTCATGCTCCTGAAAACAGGACTCCTTGTGAAATGTGGTATGGCCACATTCCTTCAGTGAGGCATCTCAAGGTCTTTGGTTCCACATGCCTTGATTCCTGAGGAGAAAAGAGGCAAGCTCGATCCAAGGAGTCGAAAGTTTATCTTCTAGGGGTACTAAAATACCACCGAGGGGGGATCCCTATATTGTGTCAATATCTGGAATCTCATTTTGAAGCACCATCTCCCCCACATGAAGAAGTTTCATCCACTTCATCAGAACTTGAAGTTCAGTTGGATGATGTGATCAAAAGGATTAGAAAATTGAGTCTTGATGAGAAATTCACACCATCTCATTCAACTAAGCAACCTGGACCATCTCATAAAGTTCCACCAAAATGGCTCACAAAAACACTTGAAAGTGTTTGACTTGATGAGGTCCAAAAGACAGGAACTGGAATTTCCTCAAGACAAGATGGAGGCAATGTAGATAATTCAAAATTAGGTGATGTAGATGACATAAATGTTTCATATGATTGTGAGTTGAATTTATTTACTCACCTTGAATTCACTTCCTTTGAGGAAGCCACTTCTCATGATGAATGGAAAGAAGCCATGCAGAAGGAATAGGACGATCTCATCAAGAATGGGACATGGAAGTTGGTGGAACCTCCATTTGGAACCAAACCAACCGGCTACAAGTGGGTATTCAAGAACAAGTACAAATAAGATGGCTCACTTGACAAGCATAATGCAAGGCTCGTGGAAAAATGATTTACACAAAAAAAGAGAGGTGTTGACTATGAGGATACTTCCCCCACCCCCCCCAACAACAAAATGGGCTACAATCCATACTCTATTTTCCATGACAACACATGATGGATGGAAAATTCATCAAATGGATGTGAAGATTGATTTCTTGAATGGAGACTTGAAAGAAATTGGTTTCATGTCTCAACTAGAAGGATTTGTCGTGAAGGGACAAGAAAAGAAGGTATGTAAGTTCATCAAATCCTTATATGGCCTAAAACAAGTACTGGGAGCTTGGTATGAAAAGTTAATTGAGCATCTTCTTAACTTGAATTTCAAGCATTTCAATCTTAACGATGCAACTTTGTTTGTCAATAAATTTGAAAAATTTGTTGTATATCTTGTAGTATATGTAGATGATCTGTTGATAACAAGGAACAATGAATGCTACATTGCATCCATAAAAAAAAAGAGTTGAAGAAAGGCTTCGAGATGATAGATTTGGGACATCTTCACTACTATTTGGGCATTAAGGTGATTCAAAATCCAAAGTACATATTCATCTCCCAGAAGAAGAACATTGGAGAATTATTGAACAAGTTTGGCATGGATGAGTGTAATCTTACTACCACTAGACCAAACATTTCATTTTTTGTTGGGATCCTTTCCAGGTTCATGCAAAAGCCTTGCGAAGGACATTGGTTTGCTGCAAAAAGAGTTCTAAAATACTTGAAGGGAGCTTGAGATTTTGGACTTAGGTACTCTAAGGTGGATGACTTCAACCTGATCAGATATTTTGATTCAAACTTTGTTGGGGATAAGGACAATGGAGTGTTAAATTCAGGCTATCTCATGGGTCTTGGATTAGCAATTGTCCCCTGGAGATCATGCAAACAATCGGTTCTAGCAAATTCCACAAGAAAGGAAGAATATGTGCTAGTTGCAGAAACAATGAAGGAGATTGTGTGGCTTAAGATAATATTTGAGTATTTGTAGGATAAACAAGTGAATGCTACTCCTCTTTTAGTTGACAATAGTTCTACAATCAAGTTGGCCAAGAATCCCAAATTCCATGATCGAACTAAGAACATCAACACAAAGTATTACCTGATTCAATATCATATAGAGGCCAAGATGATTCACTTGAGACATATTTCCACAAATGAACAAATTGTGGACATCTTCACCAAAGAATTTGGAAAATAAAATTTTGAAAAGTTCAGAATGATGCTCAGACTCACAAACACCCCTTCGAATTTGGTGGTGGTGGGGGGGGGATGTTGACACGTAATCCTTGGGATTGTGTTACTTGTAACATAAATTGTAAACATGAAGAGTTGTAGGTGATAGGAAGAGTCACCCATTGGGGAACACCAACAAACAATGTTTGTATATCTATTGAGTTTCACGTTAATGCAAACACACAAGTGTGGAGTTACATTTTCTACCATTCCTAGCTTGACACTTTCAAAGACAGGGGCCCTTCCTTCTTGCATTAAAATTCAACGAATGCCATGTCTCGAGGCATCACACTCCACAATATAGGTTTTTGTGAAGTCAAGCATGCCCAAGATAAGACTTGTACATATAGCCTTCTTATGTTTTTCAAAAGCTTTGGTTTCTTTGTGAGTCTAAGAAAATGCCCCATTTTAGTAACGTTATTAGAGGTGCTGCTATTTGACCATAATTCTTGACAAACTTACAGTAATAGATTGTCAATCCTGAGAATCCTCTAAGATTCTTCAAACTTTGGGAATTGGCCATTTTGTCATAGCTTTAATTTTGTTAGGGTCCACTTTGACATCTTCACAAGATACAATATGACCCAAATATTTCACTTCTTGAACCCCAAAGACACATTTGGAAGGATTTGCATATAATTGTTGCTCTTCCAATAGTTTTAAGACCATGTCAACATGTTGTACATGCTCATCCCAAGATTTGTTGTAGATTAGTATATCACAAAAAAAATACTAACACAAAGTTTTTGAGGAAGGGTTTGAAAATAAAATTCATCGAGCTTTGAAATGTTGAAGGTGCATTAGTAGGGCCAAATGGGATTACCAAAAACTCATAATGGCCTTTATGCGTTCTCAAGGATTTTTTGGGGATTCTTCTTGCCTTGTTATGATTTTATGAAATCTAGAATGGAAATCCAACTTGATAAAGAAAATTGCTCCTTGGAATTCATCTATTAATTCATCAATGCCATGAATATGAAACTTATCTTTAGTGGTCATTCGTTGTTGAGTCGATTTATACTTACTTGGGAATTTTTTCCTCTACCCATAGACCATATTTAATGTTCTCATGCTTGATGGCAATTTTTCCTTTTCCCATATACCATCCACAACATTTTATTGCTTGTTAGGCATTTTTCCTTTGCCCACAGGCAATCCACAACATTTTATTGCTCATTGGGCATTTTTCCTTTGCCCACAATCCATCCATAGTGTTTTAATGTTGGTTGGGTGACGTTCCCTTATGCACAGGCCATTCACATCACTCTACAACCTACTGAGAATTTTTCCTTTTTCCACTCACTTGCTTGTAGATTATTTCCAGCTTGCAACCTCTAAATCTGCGGCTATTACACTACAACCCCTTTATCGTCCATATGTTATCCATATAGTCAACTACTCATTGGATTTATTAGCTATAATCATTTTCTTCAATTCATTTTGATTCCCAACATTTGAGAAATCAAGTGGTTTCGTATTTTAAATCAACCACAGTGAAACACACTTGCGACCCACCTTTATGGAGTCAACTTTTGTCACTTGATCATTGGAATAATTAAATTATGTAATGTCCCCCACCTCTTAGAGAGGTGATGAGGAGACTCAGTGGCCTGGGCACCCCCACTAGGTCATAGTCTCACACTGAGGGGGGGAAAGTCAAGAAGTTAAAAGTTATATTTTTAGGTTGACTTAGAGTTGATTAGAATTTCATTTATATAGCATACTTGAGATTAGAGTTGATTTTTGGGTATCATTCCTTTTTTGTGGTTTTCCCCTAGCCATAGAGAGATTTTCCTCGTAATAGAATTGGCGACTCCACTGGGGAGATCTCTTTTTTTGGGGGGTATTGAGTGTTTTTTCTCCTTGATTTGTTGTTTGTTTGCTTGAGTTTCCTTGTCACCTGTTGCTTGACAACCTGTATTTTTCATTGCATCTGAGTTTCTTGGCTTAACCCTTGCCCCGACAGTGTTTTTCTAGGTATACGTGTTTTTTCCCTTGACAAACGCATACATACGTCACTTGTCTTCCTTTAGGGAGCGTATATACATGCTTGTTACCTAAACAGTCACGTACATAATCTATTAAGTCTTGCTCGCTAAGTTTGGTGTTTGTTGGGTGAGTTTTGTTGGTTGTCGAGTCTCCTTGGGTCCCTATTTTGACTGTTAAGTGCCTACAGAGTGATAGGAAGCCTTTTTATTGTTGAATTTTTGGGCGAACTCCTTTCTTGTTGAGTAGTTGCTTCTCGGTATCCTGCTTGGCTTGTCTCTTTTTGCTTACAGTGGGGCCTGCCTGTGAGGTTGTCATTTTGTCCTTGCATTTTCTTTTCATTATATCGAAAACACAAAAATATTTGCTTACATGCATTGTACTTATGGCATTTGCACTTTTCATTACTTTGCATTGATTTTGACGCATTTGAAAAGATTGCACTTCATTGAAATTGTAGAGATTGCATTTGGAAAAAATGCATTTAGAAGCATACAATCTCTTTGAAATTCAAGACTAGTACTTAGTAGTGTTTTTATATTTGCTTCTTTTTATATGATGAGTCGTAATTCCATCAGTTTTACGACTGCACCTCTTGAGTAAGCAAAAGCCATTAAAATTAACACTGATTAATTAAAATTGATTAGAAATGATTTTATTTTTCAAGGTGCACAAACAAGTATAGGACCTAGGGCCTTGGAATAAGATTTTCTGAGTAAACTTCTCCAAGGTTATTAAACTCAACGTATGTATCTGACTAGGGAGTGGTGAAACCCATTGTGTAATCTGTGACGTCAAGAGGCTCCACTCACACCGGAGATAAGCATGAGGTCGCGCGAAGTTGGTTACAAAGATAGCTCTTTAATACCTTCTTAGCGTTAGAGATATTTCTGGGGTTCTATTCATATCTGGGGGTCTCGCTAGTGCCCTTACCTCCATGAGAGGTGGTGCTTTTAAGATTTCGGGCTTTACTACCCTTCCCATACGGTGGACTAAACTTGTGACTGCTCACCTGCGCATTATTTATATCATGGTGACTCTAGTTGCTTGACATATGTAGCCACATAGGTTATTTGTAGTGCAGGTACCCTGAGTTAGATAAGGGTCAGACAACACACATACTTAATAGAGGATTACCTCTCTGGAGGGGTCTAACCGACTGCGTTGTGAAGCCTGCAAGGGCCCTTATAATTGATTTTGACACCTCCACTCTATTGGTTCAGACTCTCAAGCCCGTCTTGGGCGAGGCATACCTACTTTAGTTTGGGAGGCCCCTTTCAACCATTATATCTTGTTTGTGTGAATTGGCCTTTTGCTTTATTTTGGTGTGCTTTCTGATTATTAGTTGGCCTTAGGATTTTGTATTATATCTTGAGTTTTGAGTCATCGTGGAGCAAGACCAACCTCCTCGCCGGTCTCTTCGTTTGTTGAAGTTACCACCGTGCCTTGATCCTTTAGCGAAGCTGCCTTCTAAAAGGCATAGAGTTGATAAATGTGGTACATACATCTCCACCTCCTAGACTTGTATTCATCCTACTATGAGTACCGAGTAAGATCTGAATGTCTCCGGAAGTCCTTCGACTTCCTTGTCTTCTATGATTAATGGGATCCCCTCGACTTCCTCATCCTCAACGATGTGGGTGTCGGAGGCTCGCTCATCCAGTGTTTCCTAACATGTGAGCACTACTAGGCCCACGAGAATGAACCCTTTTGGATTTATTTTCGGTATGCCAAATCATGATTCTCAGTCAATACCTTCGACCTCTAATCCCTTTTCTTTTGGTATGCCCGACATGATGTCACAAATCTCATCCTTCGTTTCAACAACTAATATGAATCCTAGTTTTGGGTCTGGGGGCACAACGCCTCCTTATGTTCCTTTATCGTTTGGTGGAGGTCATATTCCCCAAGCGACTCCTACGGTTGGAGGTTGGAATCCTCCTTCCTCCGGACCTAATCATCTTCAGTGCTCCGGGATGCAGTGCTCAAATGGGTGGTCAATTTACTTCCTATATTCCATCCTTCATTCCCTCTTCCTCCACGTAGATTCCTACGAACACATTTATTATGGTGAATCCCCCTCTATCTTCTAGTGTTCCATCCAGAGGGAGTTAGTTTCACAGTATGGGAAACCCCCAACACATAATTCCTTCGTTTGGGGGCAACATATATAATCCTTATCATGTTGCTTTAACGAATATGGTTCCCTTACAACCTTTCATGAATCAGTTTGGAGGAGGATATTATCCTACCGGACAAGGCCATGGTATATACCAGAACCCTGCATGGTCCGCAATCATGGATGGTCTACATGATTTCCTCGATGATGCTTTACCTTCAGATGAAGCCATCTTAGAGGTCATGTCTGGTCCTGATAGGCCTTGGGACGATATGCATCACCGATCCTATTTTCTCCCGGATCTTGTTAAGATTGAACAAGATGACCCTATATCTACCTTGACTGAGATGGTCGGTCATGTCGTTCCATTAGATACGCATCGCATTTATGCTAAAGGAAACATGGAAAATATTTCTCTTACCGTCGCGATCGACATCTCTCATAACCCTGGTAAAATTAAGAACGTATACATCGGTGCAGATTGTTCGCCTGGAGAAATTCAAATCTACACCTATCTCTTCAAGGAATTTTGAGATGTATTCACTTGGTCGTATGAAGAGATTCTAGGGATTGACCCCAACATTATCGAACATGAAATTAAGACCTATCTAAATGCTAAACTTGTTCGACAACGTCTTAGAGTTGTTAATCATAAGAAGGCCCTCGTTATTAAGGAAAAAATAGAGAAGCTACTTAATGTTGGTTTCATCTACCCTGTACCCTTCAACGAATGGGTGTCCAATCCCGTTCCTATAGATAAAAAGCAAGGAACGGTCTGCATGTGTACGGATTTTAAAGACCTGAACAAGGCATGTCCTAAAGATAAATTCCCCACTCCTTTCATTGACCAGATTCTTGACGAGTGTGCGGGAAGCAAAGACTTTTCCGTTATGCACGGATTTTCAAGGTATAATCAAATTGAGATCAAACCCAAGGATCAACACAATACGACATTTATTTGTCCTTGGGGTACCTTTGCATACCAGAAAATGCCTTTCGGCCTTAAAAACGTCAAAGCAACCTTCCAACGTGCCATGACCTTTGCATTTCATGATCTTAATCATATCTTTAAAGCTTACCTAGATGATCTCGCTACTCACTCTCTCAAGAGGGTAGATCACTCAATTCACCTTCGATTAGTATTTGAGATGTCATTATTATCACATTCGGTTGAACCCTCAAAAGTGCATCTTCTGCGTTAGGTCTAGTCGTCTTTTAGGATTCATAGTGTTTGAGCATGGGATCATGGTGGATCCTAGGAAGGTTGAGGCAATACTTTTGTTTCCTCCCCCGTGCAACATTTAACGACTTCAAGGTTTACAGGGGAAGGCTAACGTCCCATGTCATTTCATAGTGAACTATGACAATTTAACTAAAGGTTTCAAGCGTCTGTTGAAGAAGGACACTCTGTTTATATGGGATGAGCGAGCCCATGAATCCTTCGATGCTCTTAAGAAATACTTGGTATCGACGCCTCTACTGAACCCTACAGACTACAAAAGAGAATATTTTCTTTATATCGCCGCGTCCGAAGGGATGGTTGGTATGGTACTGGTTCAGGAGGATGATGATCTCCATAAGCACATTGTCTACTATTTGAGTCGAAACCTGGTTGGTCCTGAACTTAAATACTCTCACGTAGAGAAGTTGTCCTTGGCCGCTATACATGCGGTCCAAAGATTATGACATTATATCTTACTAAGAAAAACTACCGTAGTTGTGGATATCAATCCATTTCAATACGTTTGTACCAAGTGTATCATAGGGGGGAATTACATTAAGTGGATTGTTATTTTGCAAGAATTTGATCTCGATTTTGATTCTGCGAAGTCTAAGAAATCACTAGTTTTTTTCCGAATTGATGTCGGACTTCCCTCGACTAGATGAGGACATTTTTCATGATGATTCGTTCACGAATGAACATATTTTCCTTATCTCATCTTCAGACCCTTGGTATGGAGACATTTTGATCTACCTTCAAACCTTGAAGCTACCCCAACATATGTCAAGAGACGTTCAACGATGTATCTGTCATCAGGCTAAGAACTACCTTATTATAGAAGACACTTTGTATCGTCGAGGGGTGGATAATATATTACGTCGTTGCTTGACTCACGAGGAAGCTAAAGTTGTTATCAATGATTGTCATAGTGGGGCATGTGGTGGTCATTTATTTGGGCTTGCGACAACCCAAAATATCTTGCAAGCCAATTATTTTTGGCCATCAATTTTTAAATATTGTGCCGAAGCAGTCAAGAAGTGTCACCCTTTCCAGGTGTTCGCTTGGAAAATGCACTCTCACCCAACCCCTATTCACCCAGTCATCACCGTCGCTCCTTTCACCAAGTGGGGGGTGGATTTGATGGACTGCAACCCAACCTCGGCTGGGGGGCACCAACATATTATCGTGGTCATGGATTATTTTACTAAATGGGCATAGGCCATGCCTACTGTTAAATCCAATGGTAAGACTGCAACATTGTTCATGTTCAACCAGATTAAAGCCCGGTTCGAAATCCCAAAAGAGATTGTCATTGATCATGGCAATCACTTTCAGAATGAAATGATGAAAGATTTAACATCAAAACTGGGGTTTAAGCATGATAATTCTTCCCCTTTATTATCCCCAAGCAAATGGACAAGTAGAGGCGGTGAATAAATCTCTCAAGACCATTTTGCAAAAAATTATCAGCCAGAATAAATATGACTGACATGTAATGCTTTACCCCACACTTTGGGCATACTGAACCACGATAAATACTTCCACTGGTTTCTCTCCTTTTCAGTTAGTACATGACGTGGAGTATATTCTTTCGATTGAATGTGAAATCCCTTCTCTTAAATTGGTGATTGAGCTCCTTCCCGACACATCCGATCTTGAAGAACGCCTCATGCACCTGGAGCACCTCGATGAGTAGCGTCGAGATGCCTCTACAGCTATCGAAGCGAATAAATGATGTGTTAAGGTCCAATACGATAAGTATGTCTGTCCCCGACAATACGTTGAGGGTGACTTGGTTCTCCTTTATGACCAAGCCAAAGAACCGTTGGGGGCAGGTAAGTTTAACCCCGTGTGTCACGGTCCTTATATCGTGCGACCTATCTTAGAGAAAGGATCCTACGAATTAGAAGATTATGAGAGGAATATGCTAGATGATCCTAGAAATGGTCTCTACCTTAAAAGGTATTACACTTGAGCCCTCAAACTCTGGCGTGACCTTTGTATACTAGTGTATCTTAATGTATATATGAATTTATCTTTTCTTTGTGTCATCGGATTGCTTATTGAGTTATCCCTTGGTTGGTAGATGTCAGTGAAATCTTCGGTTTACTTAAGATTCGTGGATGGTGCTAGTCGACATACGTGGAACATGGCTTCCACTGCTTGGGTTATTTACTCACTTGAGGGCCAACTGGTGTCTTCAGGTGGTGTTCATCTGGAGCCCTCAACAAATAATGTGGTTGAGTATAACATCGTTATAGAGCTATTAAGCGATGTCGTTTCACATGGTGTTTGATCTTTAGAAGTTCGCCTTGACTCTCGGTTAGTCGTATGCCAGTTTAACGACAGTTACCATGTGAGAGATCCTACTCTACTCCGACGATTCCTACGGGTACGATTTTTGGAACGATAATTTGATTTCCTTACTTATAATCACATCCTTAGAAGTTCTAATCACGTATCTGATGCATATGCTAATTACATTTTAGATTGGCATTTGTCACGTAACTAAGTAAAGAAAATACATTCATACATTTATACATTGTAACATATATAAGTAAAGTCGAAGACAATTTTTTTTATATTTCATCCTTTCAAGTCAAAAAAATATGGTGTCATATTACAAAATGGGGTTCACACCCTCAAAATACATATATGGCTGGTAGATAGCATGACCATGGTATCTATGCTTGTGGTGTTGGATGAATATCATGATAGCACACTACGAAGTTTGCAAGATGCCAGAAAAGTCACACCCATGCACATGGTACACCCACCACCTATCGTTGCATTGCCTCTAGCAGATCCTCCACTTGAACCATAGGAATCATGTGTCTCAATCGAGACAGGTTCCCCTGTACATTCTATAGCATTATCTCTGTGTCCCTGCATATTAGCTCATCTCCTCGGCCCCTTCATCGATGTCGTGGGAATCCCTCTGGTTTTCGCAAACCTACGTCTGCGTAACAAAGCAATTGTTGATACTCGATCCCATAGAAAAATATTTGTTATTTTTTTTATATTTTCCTTTATCAAAATTGAAAAAAAAATGAAATATATACAAAAAAAATCTTACCAATATCACCATAGGAGGAACCTGGTGGAAATGGCATGTCAGGGTCCCCTCTGTAGTCGATCCCTCCATAAGGATAGCCGTCAATGGATATGACCTGTCAGCGCCGCCAGAAAAAGAACTCATCATTGTAGGGGGTTGGAACCCTACCACCTCCTAGTCGCCTCATCACATCGGTCGACCCTGACATGGATGGAACGTGCAGTTTGTGTGGAGCAATCTCTACTATAGTGCTCAAACTTGGAACCCTCTCATAGAAAAAAATACAAAGTATGAATGCAAATCCAAAATTCCTCATTCATCCTTGTTTGCAATCCGTCAACTCATTCTTCATGTTGGCCAACAATGAGGTACACCAGTCATAAACAATGGATCTTAAACACTCCACCACATAGAACATGAGTGACATTCATTCCTGGTGCAATGAGGCCGACCCTGAAATCTATGTGAGTATAAGCACGACGATCTTTAGACTCGAGTTCTCGATTGCCCCGATAGGAAGTTGGATCCCTACTTTATCTGTGCCTACAACATAGTCGGTGGAAATGTACTCCTCCATAGTCATACCACCTCCAGCCCCTCGATGCTTGAGATTCACCACCTCGCCCCGATGAGACAATCCTATGATAAAGTATATATCATCCACTTCAATCCTTAATGGTTGCCCATCGAGATTGAAAGACTCTGTCTCTGAATCCCAATAGTTTACCAGTAACTGGAGTAACCTCGCATGATCCCTCATTCCTTTGAGAGCCAAAAATTTATAAAGGCCACATCGTTTCAATTCTTGTTGGGCCCTTGTGTCTCTTCCCACTACTGCATCTATCTCCTCATGCTCCCTTTCCCTCCATTCAATAACCATCCTGCAAAGGAAAGATGATTTTTTGAGTTAAACCCTTTAAAAAATTTGTTCATGGATTTCTATGCGGGACAACCTTATGACATTCATGTATAGGGCTTCATATACACGTGCAAGCTTCTCTTTTCCCGCGTATATGGGGTCGTATGCGCGACCCGATATGATCTGTTACCCGCATACACCCTAGTTTCCATGTAGTGACCTCTAATACTAAAAAAACGAGGACTAAAACTTAAATGTAAACAATTGAAATGGAAGTAAATGGGACGAGTACTTACTTGGTCCAGACAGTTGTTGATTCCATTGATCGTATCTCCTGCAATCGCCATTGGAAGATTGTGGGTAAAATGGCCTAAAAAGCACTATGTGGGTGAAAAACTGAAATTGATGCGAATTTAGGAGTGGAATGAACTGATTAACAGAGTGAATACAATAAACACAAAGATATGGAGACCAACACAGATATCTAGTGAATAATATATTCTATTGAATAAATGCAATAGGATGAAACTGTAAAACTGTAGAACTGAAACAACTTGCTCGAATGGTAGTAACTATCTCTGAGAAGAGATGTGGTTGTTACGCGCATCCGTATGAGAAAAATGATTACAATGAGGCTCCAGAGGCATTTTTAACATTACTCATAAAATACCAAAACTCTAGACATCCAAAAACCTAACCCTAGGAGATGAAACGCCAAAAGTCATGTGGGCCCTGATGGGTAGGTTTGTACCTCAACTTCCCGGGGTCGTAACTTTTGCATACGACCTCTATTTTAGGCACATGATAGCCCATTGGAAAGGTCTTTTCAAGAACTACACATTACGCTGTAAAACTTTGACTCTGTTTGCAATTTGATTGTACCAAGCCAAAAAAACACTGTTTAGGGCCCCAAAACGACCCTGGAATTACATAAAGATGTGCTGACATGAAAACATCCAAAATAAGCTAGTTGGATTAGGTGGGATGACACCAGTCTCCACCTGGAAGATGTGTAGGGCTTCAGATAACCACGAAAGTGTAGAACCCACAATTACAAATAAGTACAGAAGAACGTGTTGAACTAAAAATTGTCAAGAGGAGCCAATTGGAATATGTGGGTGGCCACCAATATGCACCTGGATCAGTCCTCCTCCCTTATTAAGCAATGGTCTCCATTGTGTTGAGTTCCCCCATCAGTTGAGGAAACTTCTACTGAATTTGGCCCCGGGTGAGCCACTTGCCTTGGTGTAGAAGCTGCCCTGCCTTGACAACCCGATAAAGATGGATCCCCTGCCGACGAGTGCCCTTAACTTGTGTGTCCACTATCTGATCAGTGCATGCCTGTTCCATGCAGTCAAGGTTGAGCTATGTTGGTGTCAGCTATTTTGCAATCTCTTAGGTGTCAAATAATGGTGGAAAATATGGTCGAAGGAGGTCCACATTGAAAATTGGGTGCAAGCCAAGGAAGGGTGGAGTGTTGAGCTCAAAATCATTGCTACCCACAACCTTGGTGATAGTGTAAGGCCCATAGCGAAGTGGGCAGAGCTTTGGATGGGGCCCTGTAAGACGCTCTTTCTGCAAATGTAACCAGAACTTGTCTCCCACCTGAAACTGGTGTGGTACCCTGTGTTGATCATGGCGCTGCTTGTAATTAGCATTGGATTTCTGCAAAATATCATGGACCTGTTGGCGGATGTACTGAATCCGCTCAATGAATCTGGTGGCTTTGTCGGTCTCAAACTGAACATGGGAAGAGTCTGTCCGTGGGGCTACAAGAGGTAGTGCAACATTAATGGGACCCAAGGGTTGGAATCCTAGCCCACCTTAAATGGGCTATGGCCAGTGGAGCTATGGGGAGCCATGTTGTAACTGTGTTGAACGTAGGGGAGACTCTCATCCCATGTACACAGATGTTTAGAGTTGTACATGCACATGATGTGCACAATAATCTGATTGACGACCTCTATTTGGTCGTCGGTTTGCGGGTGGAAAGCAGTGGATTTAGTGAGCTTGGTGTCCAACAGTGACCAGAGACTCGACCAAAATGTGTTGAGGAACCTGTTGTCCCAATCATAAATGATGGTCTATGGTATCCCAAAATGGACCCACACTCGTTCGAAGAAGAGCTTGGCAGTATCTGTCACCATGATGTTCTTCTTGTAGGATGTGAGGATGGCCATCTTTGAAAACTGATCAACTACCACAAATACACAATCATTGTCTTTCTTGGTGGACGGAAGGCCAACCATGTAATCCATCGACATGGATTCCCAAGGTTTCTCGAGAGTAGGAAGAGGGGTGTATAATCCTTGCTTCTTGATGGTTGGCTTGGCAATGGCACAGGTAGTGCAAGATCTGATATACTTGCTAACGTCCCGTCGAAGTTTTGGCCAATAAAAATGTTTTTGTAGAACAACCACAATTTTCTCCACACCAAAATGTCCTACCATCTAACTGTAGTGAGTTTCCCAAATCAAGTTTGCACGCTCGCTTGCAGGAACACGAAGATGGCCCAGATGGCATAATAGTTCGTGCTGAATGTGAAAATCGGGGACATTCACGCATGTACCTAAGAGCTGATAGGTGGTAGCGAAGTTTGGATCTTGCTGATAAAGTTGGGGCCACTCAGATGCCTCATGTCCACAGGAATGGAGCATGGTGGTGAGTGTAGCTTCATGAGGTCGACTAAGGCAGTAAACTACACGATTTGTGCTCACTGTCTTATACTTGATGTTGATATGGAACTGTTGCAGGTAGGTGGACCACTTCTAATGGTGGTCGTTCTAAAACTTCCCCTATTTCTGTATGAATTACAGAGGCTTGTGATCAATGTGGATGATTGTCAACTTTCCTAGAATGTAATGTTTCAATTAACGACATACTTGTACGATGGAATACATTTCCTTGTCATAGGTGGGGTATTTCCGGACAATATCTGAGAGTGTCTCACTATGGTATGCCACCGGATGACCGTGCTGAGTGAGAACTGCACCTACAACATAATCATATGCTTGAGTCTCAATCTCTAACGGTTGTTGCAGATCGAGAAAGGAGATTAATGGAGCTTAGCGCAAGAGATGCTTCAGATCATCAAATGCTCATTGTTGTTCCTTCCCCCATGCGAAATTTGCCCTACCACCGCCCTTGGTCACTTGGCTGAGGGCCCATGTAATATGGGAGAATCCTAACACGAACCATCGGTAGAAGTTTGCCAGTCCCAAGAAGCTTTGAAGCTCGGTTAGTGTGGTCAGGGCTGGCCAGTCACGTATGACTTGGATCTTAGCTGGATCAACATGTACCCCATACTTATCAACAATGTAGCCCAAGTATTGGACCATGTTCATGCCAAAGGATCATTTTTCCAGGTTGACATATAGCTTGTGCTGTCGCAGAGTGCTCAAAACCTGTTGAATATGTTGCATGTGCTCCTCCCAAGTTCTGTTGTATATGAGGATGTCATCCAAATATACCACCACAAAAGAGTTGGTGAAGGGTCTCAATACATCATC
>ML833255.1:118680-132292 GCA_009831015.1 Picea engelmannii
TCATTTTATTTTGGCCTCATTCATATCATGCCATATATCTTATCTTTGTAAACCCTTTACCACTACCATATTCTCTTAGGTCCTAGTTTACCTCTACAATCCTTCAATTAACGACCAACGCCCCATGAATCTATGATCTGCCCTATGCCTCTTTGGAATCATCTTAATGATGCCTTTTTTTGGATGTCATTCACCATGCATTCCACATCTATTAGGACCTCTTTGGTCCAATGATCCCGAATGCCTCTGATAACCCATACTTTGACCTATCTCCTTCCATTGTGTTTGCACTTATGTGGTGACATCTAAGGTGATATTATCCTTGATGCATGTGTCCTCCACATTGACATCCTATCAATATGTCGAAGTATCCTTGCATTCTCTATACTCGACATACTTCAAGCCTTCTCCCTCCAAAACAATTCTTGTGCCCGTCGAATTCATCATTCTCGGAGCTATCTCTTGATAATCCTCTCACAGTTATCATTTGTCTCAAACTCCAAACCATTCTCGGATTGTATGCTCATGCTATCCTTGGTGTTCTCAAACTTGGAATTGTTAGAGGACATTCAATGCTCTTGCATCCCTGAACAATAATGTGTTGTACCTCTTAGGTATTAAATGACTTTCACTCATCTCTTTCTGCACCCCGATCCCCTTTGATCTTTCCTTCCCTAGTGTAGGAGGGAAAAGCCTTCGGTCCTCATCCTGAATCAAATAATGTCTACATCTTCTAGACAAGTAAGGCAAGATAACAATGAACTTTGATTTTGCTTTAACCATGCTTGTATTAGAGTGGTTTGTGTTTTTGTTGTCTAAACGTAAACACTCCTCATTTGCTACCTCCATTCATTGAGTTACCAATGACCATCAACACCTAACTCATGGTTGGAATTCCACACACCACCTGTAACCATCAATAATATACCATATCTTTTGGATGTTGAATGACTTCGTTTTTTTGTATCCTGATTCCCTCGACTGTCCCTACCTAGCCTCCCTACCCAAGTGTTAGAAGGAAAATCCTTTCTCCTTATCTGAAATCCAATCCTGTGTAAGTCCCTTGGACAAGTAAACCAAGATAACACTATATTCTAATTTTTCTTTAACCATGATGAGATGAGATTGGATTGTGTTTACACTGTCTAGAGGTAAACACTGTCTAAGGTGATATTATCCTTGATGCATGTGTCCTCCACATTGACATCCTATCAATATGTCGAAGTATCCTTGCATTCTCTATACTCGATATACTTCAAGCCTTCTCCCTCCAAAACAATTCTTGTGCCTGTCGAATTCATCATTCTTGGAGCTATCTCTTGATAATCCTCTCACAATTATCATTTGTCTCGAACTCCAAACCATTCTCGGATTGCATGCTCATGCTATCGTTGGTGTTCTCAAACTTGGAATTGTTAGAGGACATTCAATGCTCTTGCATCCCTTAACAATAATGTGTTGTACCTCTTAGGTATCAAATGACTTTCACTCATCTCTTTCTGCACCCCAATCTCCTTTGATCTTTCCTTCCCTAGTGTAGGAGGGAAAAGCCTTCGGTCCTCATCCTGAATCAAATAATGTCTACATCTTCTAGACAAGTAAACCAAGTTAACAATGGATTTTGATTTTGCTTTAACCATGCTTGTATAAGAATGGTTTGTGTTTTTGTTATCTAAACGTAAACACTTCTCATTTGCTACCTCCATTCATTGAGTTACCAATGACCATCAACACCTAGCTCATGGTTGGAATTCCACACACCCCCTGTAACCATTAATAATATACCATATCTTTTAGATGTTGAATGACTTCATTTTTTTTGTATCCTGATTCCCTCGACCGTCCCTACCCAAGTGTTAGAAGGAAAAACCTTTCTCCTTATCTCAAATCCAATCCCGTGTAAGTCCCTTGGACAAGTAAACGAAGATAACACTATATTCTAATTTTTCTTTAACCATGATGAGATGAGATTGGATTGTGTTTACACTATCTAGAGGTAAATACTCACCACATCCTCCTCATTTGGATGATGAATATTTTTCACATGATGCAATCCCATCCCTCCATCCAAAACAAAACTAGCAGTGTCTGACACACTACATCCTCATTCATCGGATGAGGAATATTTTCACATGATGCAATCCCATCCCTTTGACCAAAACAAAATTGGTAGTCTCTGATACAATCCCATCCCTCCATCCAAAATAGAACTGGCAATGTATAACACACTACATCCTCCTCCATTGGATGATGAATCTTTTCACATGATAAAATCTCATCCCTTTGTCCAAAACAAAACTCGTAGTGTCTAAAGCACTGCATCCTCCTCCATTGAACACATAATCTTTTCACATGATGCAATTCCATCCCTCCTTTCAAACCAAAAGTGAAAGTCTCTAACACACTACATCCTCCTCCCTTGGATGGAGAATCTTTTCACATCATGCAATCCCATTCCTCTGGGAATCTTTTCAGAGTCTCAAATTAGTCTAAGATTGCAATTTGCAATCTTTTTGCATCGAAGTGAAAATTCTGACCAGATTTTTTGATCGAATTATGAAGGAGAAACCACCGAAATAATGGAACCCCGTATCCCACACTATCCAAATTTTGATCGAACTATAAAGAAAAAACCACCGAAATAATGGGGGTGATATGATGGACTTATCTCTCTGTCAAAAACACAGCTGTCAGTCTATGATACACTACATCCTCCTATGTTGAAGTCTATGACACACTACATCCTCCTATGTTGAATGAGGAATCTTTTTACATGAGAGATCGACCGGTTGTCCGAGGGATCGGTCGGTAGTGCTATCAAAAACGGATATTGATATGGCTTTGGATGGAAGGTATATTTAAACGGTCCAAAGTGGCATTATTATTTGAATCAAGTCGAGTTTGAATTTCCTCTGCGCTGTGCATTTCCTTTCTCCTCCTCTCAGGGCTGCTGCGCTGTGGTGTTGTCTAGTCTGTATGTTTGGAGCTCCATGTTATGTGTTGTTTTGCCTGGTCTGGACGAGTCTGTATTGGTCTAGTCTGTATGAGTCTAGTCTGCAGTCTGTTTTGGTGTGTATGTGTCGTTTGTAATGGCACTGAGAGGTGGAGGGAGGCAGCGCATCAATTTTTGAATCAGCAACACGGGCAAGGATTCGATGGCGGCTAAATGAGATACTGCAATCCTCCTCGATTGTGGTAAATTTATGTTAAATCCTTTTGTTATTGTCTTGTTTTTTGTTTTTTCATTATAGATTACAAATTACAGTAAATTAATTACAATATCCACCCTCTTACGCAGAGGGTGGGTATGCATCGGCAAATTTGAAGCAATTCAAATTGACGGTGCATACACACCCTCAAGCAGCATTTGATATGCTTTGCTCCATTGCAGGGTGGATAATGTTGCACACATCTCATCAGGGTAAATCTATGTTCAGTGTCTTTGTATGTCTTCTTTTCTTGTTTTTATAATTATAGATAAAAATTAGATTAGCGACTGAGTGAGATCTGAGGTCTTGCTTTCTTTTCTTTTGATCAGACAGCGGACGTCAGACCGGCTGCCTCCAATCTTAAAATCACTAGGAAGAGGACAATCGCACTTGGCATGAGGGAGGCAGAGATTTCTATTTGAAAAAGATGCAGAGGAGGCGAATCAGTCATAGAACAAGACAATACGATACAATAGGCCCGCTCAGGCTGTGGCTGTACCAAGTTCTTTGCAACTTCCCATTCTGGAGAAGATGGAAGGAAGAGGGGGATTGGGGAAGCGGTTTTGGGTGGAGTCAAAGAAGCAAAGAGATGGACAAATACCACAGAGCAGAGGGATGGCCGGCTCCAGAATACAGGTACCCAGGTAACTATGTTACATTTATAAGAATACAGGTACCCAGACAACTATATTACATTTTATAATAGTGTATAACTCGTGATATACAGAAACAGAGATAGAGGGTTCATTAATTTTTCATTTATTGTTGTTATTACAGTGTATTTGGATTTCACTGTTGATCGTGATGGGGAGCAACTAACTGTGGCTGTACCAAGTTCTTTGCGACTTCCCATTCTGGAGAAGATGGAAGGAAGAGGGGGATTGGGGAAGCGGTTTTGGGTGGAGTCAAAGAAGCAAAGAGATGGACAAATACCACAGAGCAGAGGGCTGGCCGGCTCCAGAATACAGGTACCCAGGTAACTATCTTACATTTATAAGAATACAGGTACCCAGACAACTATGTTACATTTTATAATAGTGTATAACTCGTGATATACAGAAACAGAGATAGAGGGTTCATACAGTGTATTTGGATTTCATTGTTGATCGTGATGTGAAGCAATTAACTGTCGCCGATCGATGAAACTGATGAAACTGGTACGTCTCCCTGTTGTTCAGATTAATTTATCTCTGGTCGTTTATTTTCATTTCTTTGTATCTCAACCTGAACATGCTTGCTTGTTTTGATCGCAGTTTAGTTGTTGTTTAAGTGAAACAACAACTAACCTGCTAACTACAAGGTACTGTTGCCAAGAATTCTTTCTACTTGGCATTTTTTTAAAGAAAACAGAGGTTATGTTTAGCTTTTTTAAAGAAAACAGAGGTTATGTTTACCTAGGATATGGGCATAGTCAGCTGGTCAATGTTTTCTTTAAACAAACTAGTGTTTCTACTTGATGTTTAGAATTTTTTCTCTCTGGCATTTTCTTTGAAAAACACAGAGGTTATTTTTACCTACTATATGGGCATAGCCACTAATCAGTTTTTTTTTTCTGACTGTGTCCAGATTTCTTTTTAGCTTTTTTTCTACTTGTGGCCAGAATTCTTTGTATCTGGCATTTTTTTTTTAATATGGTTATTTTTTCCTACGATATGGGCATAGTGACTATGAAGTGTTTTTACCTACTATATGGGCATAGCCACTAATCAGCGTTTTTTTGCCCTGAGGCCAGATTTCTTTCTAGCTTTTTTTCTACTTGTGGCCAGAATTCTTTGTATCTGGCCTTTTTTTTAAACATGGGTTGTTTTTGCATACGATATGGGCATAGTGACTATGAAGTGTTTTTACCTACGATATGGGAATATAGCAACTAACCAGTTTATTTCTGCCCTTAGGCCATATTTCTTTCTAGCTTTTTTTCTACTTGTGGCCAGAATTTTTTTTTCTAAGTGTGGCTAGAATTCTTTGTATCTGGCATTTTTTTAAACTTGGGTTATTTTTGTCTACGATATGGGCATAGTGACTATGAAGTGTTTTTACCTACTATATGGGCATAGTGACTATGAAGTGTTTTTACCTACTATATGGTCATAGCTACTAGTTAGCTTTTTTTTGGTCCCGTGGCCAGATTTCTTTCTAGGTTTTTTTTTTCTGCCCTGTGGCCAGAATTATTTTTTGTATCTGGCATTTTTTTTAAACATGAGTTATTTTTGCCTACTATACGGGCATAGTGACTATGAAGTGTTTTTTAAAACAAAATACACTGTTTCTGCTGAGTTTCTATATGATGTGTTTTGTCACTAATAAATCAACATCTGAGTATTTCTATCATATGCAAATTATGATGTGTTTTGTCACTAATAAATAAACATCTGAGTATTTCTATCATATGCAAATTATCAAACCATGTGATACATCTATATATATACATATATAGGGCACTACATTAAACTTTAATATAACTTTCCCTTAATGAATCAACTTTTTTTTTTTTTACTTGTGGCCAGATTTCTTTCTAGCTTTTTTGCTACTTGTGACTAGAGCCCTTAATGAATCAACTATTTTTTTTTACTTGTGGCCAGATTTCTTTCTAGCTTTTTTGCTACTTGTGACTAGAGTTCTTTGTACTGACATTATTTTTTTAAGCATAACGTTTTTTTGCCTGTTATATGGGCATAGTGATTGCTTAGTGTTTTTTTTAACAAAGTATATTGTTTCTACGTTTCTATATGATATGTTTTTTCACTAATAAATCAACATCTAAATATTTCTATTTAATATGCAAGTTGTCAAACCATGTTGCTTAATCTATATATAGTGCACTGCATTAAACTCGATCACAACTTTCCTTGAATGGCTTCTGACGAGGAATGTGGGAAATGATATTTTATCATCTTTCCAATATTTTATTTATGATTGCTATGAAGAGTGGCATTAACCTTATCAACTTGAAAAATAACAATGCCAAGATATGGGATAGAGCTATAAGAGAAGATTATCTTGTACTCAACTCTGACAAAATTGCTTCCAAATGTCCCTGGTACCTCAACCCAATCTAAAAAGTCACTACCTTCGCTGGATATTTTAGTTTTTCCAATGTAAATAGTCACTACCTTCGCTGGATATTTTAGTTTTTCCAATGTAAATAGTCACAACCTTCTCTGGAGGTTTTAGTTTTGCCATTGTTCTTGGTGAGGGGTTACCCCTTGACCTATTGGCGAAGTCTTTGTTCTTGCATAAAGAGGTGCAAGGTTCAAATCTCTCTCCCATGTTAAAGTGGGTATATGTACAATGTCAATGCAAAGCTAGTGCTCACATGTCTGTTTTTGTGCATTAGCAGGTAATCGGATTCATATGCTTGTTTTCACAATCCTTTCTATTGCTAAATTGTAAGGAATTATGTGTTAACCAAGGGTTGATCAGGTTGATCTTTGGTAGTATAGTAAACTTTTGTTGTGATGGATTTCTCTTTTAGAAATATGGTGGGCATAAAATCGTGTTATTTTTCTAAGGCATGCATGCTTTTTGAATGCCGATTTTACTAGCATTGGAAAACACACTAGGACAATTGAGCCTAGTAAACAATGTTTTCCATTTATGAAAAGTAGACCATGAGGTGCATATTTACAATTCCCCTCAAATATTTGTGTAGCCTTGAACTTGAATTTTTAAAACCTGACAATTCCCCAAAAAGAAACCCTGGTACTTTGGAGGCATAAGGCACTATGGTAGATTGTATTAGGTACCCTGAGGGGAAACCCCCAAGTAGTTCCCCTCATTTCGAGGATGGTACTCAGGTTAAACCCTAGAATCTTCAGGGCACAAGGCCAATCAACAACAGGGCTTGAAGCCATTACAACAATATACTCGTTATGAGCTCAACATGTTACTTGTGGGAATTGAACTCGGGTGGGGAGGATAACAATCATTCCTGCCAACCACCGAAGCTAAACCCAATTGACACCTTTCCTTCTATATATATCTCCATCACTCAACAAATTTCTATTGAAGCTTGTCTTACAATTTTCAAAAAAAGCTGATTTGAGAATTATATTCTTTGATTCTATAACATCATGTCATGTACATCCTATAAACAGACATATGTATATGAATAAGCACAACTCCTCCTATTTGCACCGATAGGGAATAGAAGATCAATATTCTATAAAGATATGTTTGGGCTTTATACTCCACATACTTAAATTTACATAGAAAAATCTCAATTGACAAATCTTTAGTTTTATAGCAACACAATTTTTCAATGACAAAACAATCATGCAATCTATATGCTGAATGGATCTCTTCCAAATAACCTTCATAACTTCTGAGCACATTTGCAAAGATGTTTAAATATTTCTGTCAGTCTAACATAAAAGTGATACTATAGAAATGGTTTTCTTTTTGTTCGTCGTGGATCTTATCATGCTTTCTTATTGTCTCTATAGATTTTGAAGCAACAATTATCAATCCCTTTGCTTCCAAAGACAAATTCGATATATTGCTTAGGAATCACTATAAACTCCACAATGTTTCCTTGGCAACTCCAATGTTTATTGCCTAATTATTGAGAACCCTCTTATAAGCAAATATTCTCACATAAAGAGGTAACAAAGAAGTGAAAATCTGACGAATCACTATAACCTCCGCAATGTTTCCTTGGCAGCTCCAATGTTTATTGCCTAATTATTGAGAACCCTCCTATGAGCAAATATTCTCACATAAAGAGGTAACAAAGAAGTGAAAATCTGACTTTCAAGGCAAAATCACAACTAGTTGAAACTTATGAAGTCTATCTTTACACTCAATAACCCTTTGATTGTTGAGCTTGTAATCTCTTAAATTGATTTTCAAGTTGAAAAAACATATCACTATTCTATAGAGATATGTTAAGGTTTTAAACTCCGCATAATTACATTTACATAGAGAAATCTCAATTGACAAATCTTCAGCTTTATAGCAACATAAATCTTTGGTGACAAAACAATCATGCAATCTATATGCTGAATGGATTTCTTCCAAATAACCTTCATAACTTTTGAGCACCTTTGCAAAATGTTTAAATATTTTTGTCAATCTAACATAAAAATGATACTATAGAAATGGTTTTCTTTTTGTTTGTCATGGATCTTATCATGCTTGCTTACTATCTCTATAGATTTGGAAGAAACAATTATCAATCCCTTTGCTTTCAAAGACAAATTCGATATATTGCTTAGGAATGACTGTAACCTCTACAATGTTTCCTTGGCAGCTCCAATGTTTACTGCCTACTATTGATAACCCTCCTATAAGCAAATATTCTCGCATAAAGAGGTAACGAAGAAGTGTAAATCTGACTTTCAAGGTAGAATCACAACTAGTTGAAACTTATGAAGTCTATCTTTACACTCAATAACTCTTTGATTGTTGGGATTGTAATCTCTTAAGTTGATCTACAAATTGAAAAAACATAGTCAGCCCCCCCTTGAAAGAAAWYCACTCATGCTTCTCAAATAACATATCTACTTATGAAGAGGCTTTTTTCTAACTCTAAACGTTGGATCTCATTATTCAATTTATTTCCTTTGATATGTATCCCATCACTCAACATATTTYTGTTGAAGCTTGTGTTAGTATAAGATGGACTAGTTTATCTATAACTAGTCCTAAATTTTAGCATAGAGCTAAAGTTGGCAAAGGAAGCCCTATCCAAGTGATCTATATTCAGAAGAAGTTGGGTACCCAAATGCAGTTAAAAAATAGTAGAAGGTTGTTGATCAAGGAGATTTGTCTTTGCAATATATGTACCAATGTAATGGCGATGAGAGTATCGACCACCCCAACCATAGTAATAACAACTTCCTTTTATTTAGGGTTCTATTAGATGATATGACCCCAAGGGAGGCATATATGGGGTTAAATGTATCTGATATGACCCCAACAGAACGTTCTTCAAGATAACCCACCAATGCACAACTCCTCAAAATTAATAAAGACCAAGTCATGGAGCACTTTTACTTGAGGTAACCACCCACTCGATATATGTTCTTTGAATGCTTTAAGGACCACTTGCAAACTGCTTTAGTGCAGGGCTTATCCCACTGAGTGTTTGACCAAGTCTTGTATGCTTTAAATGTGTATTGGAACCCTCCCTCCCTACATGGTGTGCTGCCTCCCTTTGGCCACTTCTTCCTTTTACTTTAAGATAATATCATCATTCCTCTTCCATGAAGTCTGCTACAATCACTTCCTAGCTTCCAAGTGTCCTCTTTTCAACCCAGACATTCCTCAAATCAGCCCTTGACCATGTCCAATTACATGCTGAATTAGTAAACTGTTTAGAAAGGGAGAGGGGCGTTCTAGGAGAATGTTTCATAAATGAATTAAATACTCTTTAGATCCAGGTTGCTGTCCCTGAATAGGTCCTCTCTTATTAAATACAACAAACGAAGAAAGAAATCCCCTTTAATGGAACACTTTCCTCTTCTTTTACCTTGAATAAAGGATGCTTTGGCTTCTTTTATGTTGTTGGGATAGGCTGAATACTGATGTCAAGCCAAACTTGCTGTCCTAAATAAATGATGATACAAACTTTTGCATACATGCTGGTAATAGCCCTTTCCCAGTGGTAAAATCTTCTTTACGGCAGCAACCAACAGGGTGGAACTCCAACTAGGGACAACTCTCCCTGATACCTTTGAAATACATATAGAAAATTTTCTGCTGGCTGCATATGCCTGAACCTTGAGTTCTGATTTGGATGCCAAGGATATTATGATAGAAAAAGATTTCTTAATGGTTGTCTAAGACATAAAACAGGGCCAAATTTACCCCTCTTTGCTGTAGATAAATAATCAGAATGGCACTCCTTATGCATGGATATTTGACTTGGCATCTTGCTGTTCAAGCTTGTGTGATGGCAATTTTGTAGAGATTCCAACATTCATGACCAAACCAAATTCTTCTTCCAACTTTAATGCAACTCTTCATAAGGCTGTCTTTGGTTAGTAAGATGGCTAGGTTCATAGTGCATATCAACCCTCTTCTCTTGGTCAAAATTTAGATATCACACTTGTGTACTATATTCATCCATCTTATAGAAAACAACTGCATTGATGCCTAGTATATTCTGTGTGGTTTCAACAGCCTCTGGAATAGAGAGATCTCCATTGCCACAATCATCAGAAAGAACAAACACCATCCCTTTGTGTGCCATTTTGCACCATTACTATGTCCCAGTGATAAAGAACCAAGGGTGCGTGCTTGGGATGAAAGTTATGTTCATCACTTTCTGGCTCCCAACATAGCAACTTAAGAAAATGTTTGTGTGGCAGTAAACGAATGCAAGCAGTGACCACAAAGTTAGACTTTCCAACCTGCTTCGGAAATAGTATATAAGATTGAAGGAAGACCAAAGCCAACCAGTACATTTACTCAATTAAATATTGATTGTGTGAAGTTGCAACTATGTCCTCTATAGCCTCCTCTAAAATAGCCAGTGACCTCCATATTTAATGCTTTATCTTCAATGAACCATTAAGATAATGGCACTGCTTTCTTGCAAGGGGCAGATGATGTATGAAGCTAGGAATCACAAGTTGTTTGGCAAAGGAGACCCTGAGGCTATAGCATCATGGTTTGCAAGCACACTTTATAAATCATCATCTAATACAAGATTTTGTTGAAGAACCTCCTTATCTTCAGTATCCTGCCTGTAGCTATCACTCGTTGTTCTAATGGAAAAATTCTATCCCTAAATCTTCTCCCATGAGGATAACCCAAGCTGCATTCATTCGGTCCTAGATACAAGAGTACAAAATGCTGGAACAGTACCTTGATTGCTATCCATTAATGACTGTAAATGCACCCTACAGCTGTGCCCTTTATACAAACAATTATGACCATATGTGAAATTACCAACCAACACATGCATACCCTGATTCCTGATTTAGGAGGCTCAAGGCTGCTACAGGTGGTGGTACTGCTTGTTTTGCTATCCAATTCTGTTTTAGAATGCTGTCATGACAGTAGAAAAGCATGAGAAGGCTGATCTTTAAATAATGATTCTTTAAGACTGTCATTTCAAACAAGTATATAGCTGGTCCTTTGGTGGTTGACCCGACCATTTCATGGACCTCAGTGATTCGCTGAAGCTATCTCACCAGGAGATAACACAGATATGCTATATTCTTAAGAGGATAAAGTTGAAACAGTATCATCTGTTCACAAATATTCTTCCCTTAACACTAGTGAAAACAACAACCTGAAAGGCCTTATTAGGTATCTTCCACTAGCCATGCTTCTAATTGAAGAAACTCCTCTAATGACAGTAAGCTTCCTGGAGAAATCAGCTAGTACATACCAATGTTATCAGAACCGAAAATCGGACAGGACCGATCGACCCCAAAAATTTGAAATCGGACTGGACCGGAAAAAAACCGGTCAATGAAAAACTACATAAAATATTCAAATTTTGAAAATAAAAATAATATATATATATATATATATATATATATATATATATATATTCATGTGCATCAATACGAATCCAAACCATTTATACACAAATATGCAAATATTCTCATTTATATAGCAAACAAGAGGAAATATAACCAAAATAGCACCGAGTGCAATACATATCTGAAGTTTTGAACAAAAATACATCAATAAAGAGGCTCTAAATGCCCTCTAGAGTCCAAAAATAAGCATAGTACTAACTTCTAAGTATACTGTATGATACTAGAGTCTAGAATCTAGATATTACTAATCATCAAAATCCTCAGGCTCATCCTCCTCATCCTCAACATGAATAGATTGGGACCCTACATGGGGATTATGAATTCCTCTTAATTCACCTGGCCTTGACGGTATTTGTACCTCTAGTTTTCAAATGCTGGTGCCCCTCAACCATATGTGAAATTTCTCTAAACCAAGTTCACTAAACCAATTAATTTTTTTTTTAACTGATTATGCCAAGTTTTTTTCCAAAAATAAATAATACATAGCAAAAAATAATAACCAGTAACTTAACAGTAAAATATAACAACAATCACATCACATGTACACGTATTTTTGGAAAATCGTCCCTGGAGGGAAAACCAATGCGACAGATTTGGAGATTTTTATTATTCTGCAGGAAAATATAGAGATCTCTTACAATAAAATCGACCCAGCCAAAATGCCAAGGAAAACCTCAGTGAATCACCTCCTCAATAGATGTATGACGCATCTACAAATCCCCCTGAACCAAATCGTGCTAGAAGACACCCCTGCGTGAGCCTTTGCGTAATCGTACGACAACTTGCGTGGGTATTGTGTCACCTAGTAAGACGACTCTCAAATCTGTAGGATGTGACCTCTACAATGCTGAAGATGTGTGCCAATCTCAGTGAAGAATCCTCCTCTGTCTCTTTGCAAACTCTCTCTCACAAACCCTCAATAAATTCTCATGTTTCTCTATTCAGAAAATCGCCCCTCTCTTGTGCATAATGTGCCCCTCTCCAAGTCGATCTCTCTTTTACTCAATGAGCAAGTGAAAAACCCTATCTCCAAAAGGATGGAGTTCCAAGATTGACCCTCGCACACCTTATGAGATCAATGGTCAAGATTAAAAGACCACAACTTAAATTATTTCTCACTTTAACTTTATAAAAAGTGCTCATTAAGTCAACATTAAAATATAACCCATTTAATGTACTTTTTCCTAAGTAAAACTTTAGGAAAAAGATTAACCTATTAACTTGGCTAAGTTTCATTGTCCTCCTCCATGATAGGACGACATGCATAGTGAAGAGCTTCCTTGCTATCCAATATCAACACCATAAATTTAATTTTATCTTTAAAAAAATTTGAAATCCAACCTCTAGAGTGCGTTGTGTGTGTTCCGTACGAAACCGACCAAAAACGGTTCGGTATCGGGCCGGTTATGATAACACTCGTATATACACATAGGATATGTAAGCATAAAAATGCCCCTTCATTCTTCTAGTCGCTATAAAAGCATGCCAATAAATAGATGACCCATCAAGCATGACTATCCAAAGAGAAGTGAGGCCAAAACTCATGCTGCAAACCAATCCATTTTGATGAAAATCACAGGTGGAACCTCATGCTATATGAGGTGATAACATCTGGCTCCAACCCGGGGACATGCACTCTTTTAAGTAGAGTACATAAGAACTCTAGAATCTCCAGTAGTACCTGTCGAGAAGACTTTTCAAGCTAGTAAAAAAAACCACGTGGCGGGATGGATACATATCCACATCCCTAAACACTACATACAGTATCCATATGGTTTATCACATCAAGATAATCCAAAATTGCCTTTACAAAGAACAACGACATAAGCCAACAATGTCAAAGATAACACAAAATGAAATCTAATGCTCACTAGAGATTATTTTTCCTATTCTAATGCTCTCAAG
>ML833256.1:0-29505 GCA_009831015.1 Picea engelmannii
TAACATTATCCATCCACCGAAGCTTGCCAAAGAAACCATAAACTAGAAACTTTGTTTTAACTCTGTTTTTAAACTTTATTTCAGCATATAAAAAAAACCTAGCTATCATCTAATTACACAAGGTTAGTAACTAAGAACTTGCAAGTTCATTTCCTATCAACTAAAATATCATTGCATATTAACACTAGCCTCCATAATAACCTGCAAAACTTAACTAAGACAATTAAATCATAAACAACAATTTATATAAAAAATAAAGAGAATAAAACTCATGTACAGGAAATAGACAAAATGTTGATTACACTACTCAAACCTACAAGCATATTAACTAAATATTCACCCAGACTGCTGGTGGACCCCTGTCAAGTCATGGCTACTCTTCAAAGCTGAACCACGAGCTTCAACAACACAAATTCACCATTAAAACCCAAAACGCATTATTTACACAATTTTTAGCAAAATGTATGAAAAATAACAAAACAGAGCTGAACTGTCTATTTTCTCCCTTAACTATTTGTCTGACCATTGAGGTGGTATTTATAGATTTACAAGCTAAGAAGTTGACCACTGGGAGGGTTGACCTCCTCTAAAAACAACAAATTACATTAAATGTGTTTTAACTGTCGATGGATTCTAGAAACTAAGTGAGCCAATAAACGCCCAGTATAACAACCCAAATCGAGTTGTTAGAAGCTCAGTAGTTGGAGGCCATGAGCACAAGCAAAACACATGTCTTTGATTCACCCATCGTTGGCCACCAGTATGCTAACCGCCAAATCGCCCATGGTTTTTGTGCAGGACGGAGTGTCGAATGGAGTACCGGACTAAGTGTCGGATGGAGTATCGGACAGAGTGTCATATGCAAAAACAAGCTGTGATTTTACCCTGTGACACACAAAACATGAATTAGTTTCCTGGGATCATAAAAACATGTTGATTTATACTCAAAAGCATCACAAAACATGAATTATGCATACCTGGTGTGAATCATAGCGATTTGACACAAAAGCTCTTCAAAAACTCTTCAAAACAGAAAAATGCATATACATATTCGACCAAAAAGGATCTAATTAACGTCATGAAATCAATCATATCACGAGCCCAACAACCTTCCTCCCAAGAATCTCACATAACTGCTATTCTCCCTTAAATAAAATAGAAAAAAAATACTTATCCCCTCAAGCCCCCTATAACTCGTGTCCTTGTTCATCTAGAAACCAACTATGTGTTTTATATTAATAATGATCAAAACATTGCATTTCCTAGGCACACTGGCCCCTTAATAATTGTTTAGGCACTCTGGACTTTCATAACTTAACAAAATACAATATTTAATACGATGTTCAAAACTAGGGTATTACATTTCCCTCCCCCTTATTTTTGCATTGTCCTCGGTGCATATACAAAGCAGGAATCAAAATTCCAAAATTTATTCAAAAAGTTGTGGGTACCCTTCCCACATGGCATTTTCATGCTCCCAAGTAGCATCCTAAGGACTGTAGCAGGTCCACTTGACTTTTACCATCTCTATGACTAGGTTCCAGAGCATTTTGAGTTTTCTGTCAAATATTCGCATTGACTGGATCTTAAAGTCTCTCTCTATCTCTACCTGAATCATATGCCAATCAATAACATGGTTAGGATCATGTACATATTTTTTTAGCAAAGAGACATGAAATACATTATGCACATTCATAGAAGCAAGCAATGCAATCATGTATGCAACTGGCCCTATTATGTCCAATATCTCAAATGGACCACAAAATCTGGTTGCTAGCTTTGTACAACTACCCAAATTCAAAGAGATCTTCTTGGGCTTCACTTTTAAAAGCACATGCTCCCCCACATTAAGTTCTCTAGTTGTTTTGTTCTTATCTGCATAAACTTTCTATCTATCTTGAGCCTCCTTTAAATTCTACTTAATTCTAACCATCTGGTCTTCCATATCCTTGAGAAATTTTGGCCCAAGTACCACTTTGTCTGTTGAGTTGTCCCAATTGACTAGAGTATTGCATTTCATTTCATACAACGCTTCAAATGGGATCATTTTCAATGAAGCTTGATACCCATTATTATAGGAAAACTTGACCAAGTGCAAGTAATCTTCTGACTTAGATGGTTTATCCATCACATACATTCTCAACATGTCTTCAATTACTTGGTTGACTCTCTCTATCTGCCCATCCAATTGTGGATGGTATGTTGTGCTAAATTTCATATTTGTACCAAATCCTTTAAACAATCCTCTCCAGAAATTTAAAGTAAACTTTGTATCTATGTCTGAGACAATTACCTTAGGTATCCCATGCAACCTAGAAATCTCTTTCATTTAAATTTATGCAATATTAGTTGTTGTATGTGTTGGAATGTTTACAGAAAGAGTGCACTTGTCATTGATGGCAAGAAAAATGATGGAAAACAGGAAATCAAAGAAGAACGACAACAGCGATGGAAAACAATCACAGTGACGATGAGACCCATAAGAGAAGGTTCGGAGGCCGAAACCTTTGAATACTTAGAAAACCTTCTAAGTCGGAATAAATCATAAGCTCGGAAGGAGGAGTGACAGTGGTTGTCAGATTAGTGTCTAGTCATGAGGAGCGCATAGAAGAGGAGAACAGATCTCAGTCATTGGATCTGAGCATGAAGGATCAACAGTCGTTGGATCCAGAGATAAATGCACAAAGGTTAAGCCTTTGATGAGCGTAGGAGAATGGACTTTTCAAAGTCCCGAAGTCCCAAAGTAAGAAAGGATTTTCCATCGTCAATACTGATAGGTGGCACACGATCCTCAACTCCAGAGAAAAACACTTCGACGATTTTTCAGTTTGAGACTTGAAAAACCCGAAGTCCGAAGAGTCGGAGAGCCAGAGTATACGACAGTCGTTAGATTAGTTTGAAGTGGAAGGACAAGATAAGCTAGAAAATCAGCATCGCAGATAGATCAAGTCAACGATCTGAGAACATGATCGATGAACAATGTTTAGTTCAGGTCTAAAAGTTGCGAGGAGTTTATTGTTCAGGGATTCTCACTTCGAAAGAATTGGTGACTTGAAAAGTAGAAATACCCAAAGTCCCAAAGGCCGAAGTCCCGAAGTGAATGAAGATCCACGTCAACAAGATTACGTCAACAAGGACATGTAGCACAATTAGACGATGACAAGTTTCAAGTTGATTCAGCATTTCAGGTACGTGAAAATCACAAATACAAGTGACACGTGCCAGCTACTAGGTTTATGACACATCATCAAGTGATGTCACTACGGAAGTTTTACTTCGGGATATTTGCCACCAGCACTTGCCCAAAGTCCTGAAGTGGTTTGGGATCATCCATCATCGAGGAGGACAGGTGGCACGAGATCCACAACTTCGGAAGTTTTGTGGATAGGGAGAATGTGAAAATCACCAAAGACAAATCTCGATCGTTGATCGTCAAGGGGAGTACGCGTCAGCTGATATGAGATTTTAGAGAAATCTCAGTTAAGGATTTCTAGTTGAGACTTGAGAATTATGAACCCCTAATACCTGAAAAGATCATTTTTGTCGATCTGAAATGGAAACATGTCAGTATATTTTCAACTCTAGGGGAAAATAAAAGGAAGGTTGAAAGGTTGGAAAGTTGAGATTCCCAAATCCCGAATACCCGAAGGAATTGTGACCATCGATCCAAAAGGGACACACGTCGTTGGATCATGGACTCCGAGTAAAATGCTTAGGGATCAAGCAAAGATTTAGAATCGAAACTCCTAAAGCCCGAAAGGCGAAATCGATCTTGTCTATTAGTTTAGAGGGACACATGTCACCTGGTCGTTGAGACTAAGGATCGCACATGGACAAAGGAAATAAGGAATATATGTTAACTAAAGAGGACATATGTCACCAGATCTTCCATTCTGGAAGATATCCAGTCAGCAGCAACAGGGTTTGAGATTTGAAACTCTCGGAGCCTGCATCACGAAGTAAATTTCAAACGTTGATGTAGGAAGGTGAGATCTGGTCCACAGACTTGAGAGGAAAGATCTAAACCGTCTATTCAGGAGCATCATCAAGATCGTGAGATCGACGGTCGTGCTCCATTGCGGGGACAGAACATGCTCGGGTCTTAATTTTTTTTTAGCGGCCCGCAATTGAAACCACGGTTTAGGAGAAAGGATGGGTGGAGGCTCATAGTGAATTGATGGAGAAAAGTGGGTTTCCCTCAAACCGCCTATCAATGCGCCCAAAATAGCGTGGTCAGATGAAGCTCATATCCCAAGGTCATATCGTGAAACGGAGCCAGCGCTCACCATACAAAAATCAGGAAGCGCCTTTTGTAGAGGCATTTGGTCACCATCGATGATCACGTGAAAGGAAGGGGCTTAGCAAGAAAAGCTAGTGCCTGCTGTGAAGTTTTTCTCAGGAAGGGAAAAGGAGCCAAAGGAATGAGAGTGCAGAAGTTCTCTCTGTAACTGTCAGAAAATATTGATTGTAACTACCAGAAACGTAGTGATTGTATCTGCCAAAGAATTTGACGAGCTTGAGTGTGAACACCAGAGAAGATGAAGAGTATCGAGGTAAATACTAGTGAAGTGAATATTCATCATTTAGATAATTGACAGATGGAAATGCATCGAAGACAGTAACTTCCAAAGAAGCCAAAGAATATCAAGATGATGGTTATTGATGAAGAACAGACTCAGGATGATCGCTAGAGAGGACGAAGAGTTGAGTGTATGACCTAGCAGAGGACTTGTCATGATAATTATGCGCAGAATAGAGAAGAGATGGTTGTTTCTGTTGAGAGTTATTCATGTGGGTAGAAGCATGTTGTGTGCAAGAGTTGAAACGCATAGAAGAGGAGTAGCGCATTGAATGGAAAGAATACACAGAGCATAAAGTGTAGAAGAAAGAGATAAAGAAGAAATTCTTATCTGAGAGAGGAAGAGAAAGTTGAGGTGTGCATTCAGAGACAGAGCATAAGAACAGAAATCTCAAGGAGATGCGGGCAGAGAGACACTGATGTAGGCAAAGCAGAGCATTGTAGAAGAACACTAATGATACTGGTAAGGCATAGATAAATGTTGTATCACTGTGATAAATTCAGGAAAAGCAAAGATTTATATTTCAAGGTGGTAGGGAGGACTGGTGTCCTCAAATTTTCAAGTGTGTGCTTGAACACGGGGATTTGTAGCTTCCATCTAGTTGCAGCTAGAAAAACCAGGGTGGCAGGGTGGTGCAAGGGAGAACTATTGTTCTCTGTTATACAAGTTGGTGCCTTTGTGACTAGAAGTTGGTGTTTCCATCCAGTTGGTGTTGGAACACTCAGGGATTTGGTGCTTCCTTATAGTGGGTGCTAGAGAAACCAGAGATTTGGTTCTCTCAGCAAGTTAATGATTGTAAAACAGAGGTTGTAGCCCCAAGAAGAGTTGGAGCTCATAAGAATGATAATGTACAGAAAATAAAGATTACTTATCATATCAAGAAGAAGAGGTTTTTCCCTTTATGGGTTTCCTCGGGAAATATCTGTCTCTTTATATTTCATGTGTGTGATTGATGTTGAATATTGTATTTCTTACTTCCTTACTTTATTGTGATCGTCATTGAGTGTTCTATAAAGAGTTTAAAATGGGCATAATATTTTAAGAAAAGTAACAACTGATTCACCCCCCCTCTCAGTTCTCCAACAATTGGTATCAAAGTTGGTTCCTTTTATCTAAGGGTAGATCCTAGATCTTAATCATGACTAACCATGAAGGAACTTCAACCAATAAGGCCCCCTTATTCAATGGAACAAACTTCGGCTTCTGGAAAGTTAGGATGAGAACCTACATAATGACCTTAGGTGCAGATGTCTGGGATGTGGTAGAGATTGGTTATGTAAAACCATTTGTAATATCTTCTAAGGATGACAAGGTAGAATTAAGATTCAATGTTAAGGCTATGAATTCTATTCTGAGTGGGCTTGCAGAAACAGAATTTGTAAAAGTTATGCACTTAGAATCTGCCAAAGAAATGTGGGACAAAATCATCAGTAGTTATGAAGGTAATGAGAAGGTAAAGGACGCCAAGCTTCAAACCTACAGATTACGGTTTGAACTGCTAAAGATGAAAGAGGATAAAACTGTTGGGAAGTACTTTTTGAAAGTTTAAGAACAAGTAAATGCAATGATAGGACTTGGTGAAAAAATTGAGGATGTCTCTTTTGTTCAGAAAATTTTGAGATCTCTGCCAGATAGGGTCAACCCAAAGGTCTTTGCTATAGAAGAACTTAATGATCTAAAAGAATTGTCTATTGAACAACTCCTAGGAACTCTGAATTCCTATGAAATGAGGATAGGTAAAGATAAACCCACCTCTAGAGAAGCATCATTTATAGTAGGTAAGAATGAGGATTCTGAGCCTGAAGAAATTGACGAAAAAATTGTGAGAAGACTAAAGAAATGATCAGGAAAGTACCAAGGCAAATTGCCCTCCAAATGTTTTAACTATGGAAATATAGGTCACTTTGCATATAAGTGTCCACACAAGAAACGGGATCAGAATTCTGAAGGTGAAAAGAAGTACAAAACCAAGAGATTTGGTAAAAGGAAAAGCCTATGTGTAAACAATGATGACTCTTCAGAAGACACAGATAGTGACTCTTCCTGTGAAGATAAGATTAATGACTTTATGCTTATGTCCAAAGAGGATTATGATAATAAAGGCATAGGAAGTGATGTTGAAGACGAAGAAGTTTTGGTTGACTTGGAAGGATAACTGATCAGTGCTCTAGAAGAAATTGCTAGACTCAGATCTAAGAAAAAAAAGCAAAAACAATTGTTGATACAGTTCGAGAAAGACAATAAAGGACTTGATGAAGACTTTGCCCTGATAAAAGTAGAATTAGAATAAGCAAAGAAAATAGAGGACATTCTGAACAGCAGCTATCAGAAAAAAAGGCAAGATGTGAAGCCTTGGAAGACGAGGTAGTAAAAACCAGAAAATAGATGGAGAAGTTTAAAACATTGTATCTCCAAAATCTTCCAAGCATTAAAGCCACAACAAAACTTAACGACATTCTGAGAAAATAGAGATCTCCTTTGTTGAAGTCTAGTTTAGGTTATGTAAATGGTTCAAGCAGCAAAGAGCCAGTAAAGATGATCAAGTTCCAAGTCAGCAGACAATCAGACCATGAGAGTACTCTGTCACCAAAAGATAATAAAGACATGATGATCCCTGATCAAAAACAAAGATATCTGAAGATGGAGAAATAAATGCCAAGAAGAAGGCCATCCTTCAGGTACCAAAATTTCTTCCATGGCTATTGTTTTTATTGTTCTAATTTTGGTCATAAGATTTTAAATTGTCAAATTAAGTTTAGAGACATGCAACTAAGGAGGTCAAGAAATAAATAATCTCTACAACATATAACTAAGCAGCCAATGAATAGACAACGTAGCACCAATCACTTTGACCTACTGAACAATGAGCTTGAATGTTATAACTACATAACTTCGGCCACAAAGTTGAAAACTTCCATCTGAAGAAGTACAACACAGATCCAAGGATAAATCCTTTAGCTATAAATGTCAACACATGGAAAAAGAAAGATAGTGAAAAATGTGGTCTAGTACTTTCAGCTCAAAAATAAAAAGACCCCTGGTATATAGACAGTGGATGTTCCAAGCACATGAATGGAGACAAGGATAATTTTATGTCTATAAGTAAAAGCAAAATAGGAAATGTTACCTTTGGAAATGATGAACCAAGTAAAATCAAGGGTAAAGGTATTGTGAGTTTGAGTAATGGTAAAGGAAAATCCCAGGATGTTCTACTTGTAAATGGGATGAAACATAATTTTCTCAGTGTAAGTCAAATGTGTGACAGAGGATGTGAAGTGGTATTCACTTCCAAGGATTGTTAGATAAAATCTGTAAATTCAGGTCAAGTGGTAGCTAAAGGCATAAGGACAGAAAATAATGTATATGTGTTGAAAGAAGACAAAGAAGAGTGGCATCTAAGAAAACATGATGAAATTTGGTTATGGCATAGGAGACTTGGACATCTAAACTTTGACCACTTAATCAAGCTCAAAAAGCTTGAGGCAGTAAAAGATCTTCCAAGATTATCAAAGCCACAAGACTTTGTGTGTAAACCCTGCCAAGTAGGAAAGCTAACCAGGACACAGTTTAAGTCCAAGAGCTTTGCTTCAATAGAGAAACCACTCCAATTAGTTCATATGGATTTATGTGGACCATCAAGACAGGAAGGCACATGGAAGGAAAACTAATTTATGTTGATCATTGTTGATTACTCCAGACTTACTTGGGTTTCTTTTCTCAAAGAAAAAGCTAAAGAATTTGAGAAATTTAAAATATTTAAGGCTTTAACTGAGAATCAAAAAGGAAAGAGGTTAAAGGCAGTAATATCAGACAGAGGAGGAGAATTTATGTCAAGTTATTTCAAGGAATTTTGTGAAAAACATGGGATCAAGAGAGAATACACAATCCCAGGAACTACACAACAAAATGGAGTATTTGAGAGGCAAAACAGAACATTTCAGCGAATGGCCAAGTCAATGATGAATGAGAAGAACATTGGTCAAACTTACTGGGTAGAAACAATACACACAGCAGTCCATATTCTTAACAAATCCCACCTCAGACCACATAGTGAAAAGACACCTTATGCACTGTGGTATGGAAGACCTGCTTCAATCAAACACTTCAAAGTCTTTGGGAGTAAGTGATACATAAATAATAATAATGAAAACCTTGGCAAGTATGATGACAGGGTTGATGAAGGCATCTTCTTAGGATATGCTACCAATAGTAAAGGATATAGATGCTTTAATAAAAGATTGCATAAATTAGTTGATTGCATTGATTTAAAGGTTGATGAAGGAGTTTCAGTAAGAGAGGTGAGAAATATTTAGTCTACTACAGAGGACACAGCCGAAACTGAAGATGAACAGGTCCAAGAATCAGATGGAGAAGAGACACCTAGACAAGAAGAGCCAGGACAACAATCATCATCAAATCCTTCCTACAGAATTACTCAAAAAAATCATCCTGAAAGTCAAATAATTGGTGAGAAAGACAAAGGTGTACAAACCAGGAGAAGGATAACCAAAGACACCAAGCAATAACATATGGCCTTCATATCCATGGTGGAACCCAAGAACTTCAATGAAGCCAGTGAAGATGTAAATTGGTTAAAATCAATGAATGAGGAACTGGACCAGATTGAAAAGAATGACACTTGGGAACTCGTTCCTAGGACAAAAAATAAAAATGTAATAGGATCCAAATGGGTCTACAAAAATAAGATGAATGAGAAAGGAAATATTGTAAGAAATAAGGCTAGATTGGTCTGCAAAGGATATGCTCAAATAGAAGGACTGGACTTTGATGAAACATTTGTGGCTGTAGCAAGATTAGAAGATATTAGAATGTTTCTTGCCTATGCTTGTCATAACCAATTTTAATTATATCAAATGGATGTCAAGTCAGCCTTTAAAAATGGACACCTAAAATAAGAAGTCTATATGGAACTGTTATCTCCTCAAATAACACAGTCAAATTTGTTTATTCTAGGTGATAGGAAGTCATTGAAAAATACATTTCTAAATTTTTTAAGGTTCATTTTTTAGAGCCTTAGGTTTCTAATAAAGTTTGAAAAACATTTAATTTGGTTTTCCCTTCAAAAAAGTCAAAACTCAGGTTTCTATAGCTAAGTGCCTTTCCAAAAGGGGTTCTAAGCCACCGAAAGTGCAGAAATTCTACGTTTTTACTGCGCTGAGTCATCATTTTCAAATGATGATTCTGAGTGACTGAAGAATATTTTTGAGAAATGGGAGGAGGTGTTTGTTTCTTACACATCAAATAAAAATAACCTCTCTCATTTTTCCTACAAGTGTCATAGATTGGGAGATTTGAATTCATCTCTAAGCCCTAATTTTCGGATCTCAGAATTTCCCTGTTTGACACATGTTTTTGAAATGCAAATCCCAGGCAACTGAAAACGAATCTCAAATAATTGAGAGAGATTTTTTCTCAAAACAAACCAATATACAAAATCCTCTTCCAGTGTTTACACAATGGTTTTGTTTTGAGAGATATGGGTAAATATTTGAGCAGCATATTTCCATAATTTTTTGTCTTTTCCAGCCACCTCACAAATTCGAATTTGAGATAGGAGAAGAGGTTATCAGATCCATCTTTTGAGGATCTTGAAACCGTTTGTAAAGGATATAAGGCCAAGAACATTTGATGAACAAAGGGTTCGATTTTGAGTTCTAAACTATACTGTTATTTTGATAGATATTATTTCTATAATATGTTCAGCCTCTAAGCTTCTTTCACTGTTATTGTCAGATCTTCTTTTCTCTTTCTGTTATATGCTTATGAGTTGAATTATGTTTTTTATCTATGTTTACATAGTCCATTGGTGACTGTAATCTCACTATTTGATTAGTAAGTAAAGGATCATAAGTATTTATTTTTTATCTGTTAGCCCATCATATTTATTGTTTTATAGACATATGTTCTAGTTAATTGATTAGTCTCTTTATCCATTTGATTCACCTATCTGATAATAGCTCTTGAAGGCCTTGCATCGTTTGAATATCCTTAGACAGTCTTGTGATACAATCCAGTGAGTTAGATATTCATCTTGATCCAAAACCACACCCATTATAAGAGAAAATAGTTACAAAAAGGTTAAGTTACCAGGCATCTCTGAGATACAGCCTAGGAGAGTTTCCTGGAGTGATAACAAATTGGTGTCGTTGCTGGGGAGAGAAGATTGAAGCTCATCTTCCCTGGGAGACGACATAGTTCTAGATTTTGATGATAGACAAAGGTTGGACATCATATTGGTTGTAATCTTCTATCTAGCGACTCCATGAAGGACAAATTTAGTGGCAACTCCACTGTCTTCAAATGTCAAAGGCATTTGTTTCTCTTTTGGCTAGGGGGTTTGCACCTCTTAACTTTTCTGCAATTCCTGGTTTCCCACATCCAGTACCTTTTTATGGATATTTGGGGAGACTACCTTCAACGGTTCAGAGAAGCAAAAGAGGATAATCCTTCAAATCACCCCATCAGATTTCATCAATGCATGGCTCAGTTACATATACATGATGAAGATGTGCTCATGAAGATGTTTTTCTATTCATTGGAGGGTGATGCACGTAAGTGGTATTTATCATTAACTCCTTCTAGTATTTCATCTTTGAAAGAGTTTCATAGAGTATTCCATGAGCATTGCAAAAGGTATTTTTCTCAGGAACTTATGTTTGAGCATTGTTGTGAGGAGTTTCATTTAGATATTCAGCATATTGTTTCTTCTAGTAGGGAGGATGAAAGTGGATATATTAATGAATATACATATATGGATGAAGTTCAAGTTCTTTTTATTACTACTTCTCATGAAGAAGATCTACCAGACAATATTGATGATTTCATTACTGAGGATGCTTTAGATGAACCTGTTGATTCAAATCTAGATGAACAAGATGATAATGATAAGGAAAGAGGAGATGTTGTTTCAGATTTGTTTCAAAGCCATACTGTTGATAATTCTATGCAGAAAGCTTCATCTTTTCCATTTGGATTCTATCTTGATGTTCCCATATGTGATGAATATGATAAAGGGGAGCAGAAAGGATTAGATCAAAAATTGATGATGCCTTTTTCTCCGTCAGTTGTTAAGCAGCCATATTTGTGTGTGTTTAAAGATCTGGTTGCAGCCTTGATGGAATCATATATTTCAAATCAATTGAAAATTTTAAACTTCATTATCCCACCAGCACTCCCGGGTGAGTTTTCTTTCTTGAAGAATTTTTTATCACTGCTAATATGTTTTAGAAATTGTCTAATGATGAGTGATAGAGACATGCTCATATCAGTTTTGAAATTTCTTGAATGGTTACTGTGGAAGTTCACCTTTACTTAACCAAATTTTAGATTTAGTTAGAAGTAGGAGTAGGCAGTTGAATAAGCTCTTCATATGAGCAGATAGATTGCTTTCAGTTTTCTTAAATAAGCAAAGCTTCTTGGGGACTTGCACGTTATGCTACCCTTTCCCAGGACAATGGCTTTGTGCCCATTGTGGAGCCAAATATTTTGCTGGATGGAGACCATTTCATTGATAAAACCCTTGAAGTGGCAGAGAAAGTCTGGACTGAGGTTTTCTTCTACTTGGAAGAGAACAATGTGTTGTTAGAGGGAATTTTGTTAAAACCTAGTATGTTGACTCTTGATGTTGAGAACAAGGAGAAATAAATCCCACAATAGGTTTCATATCACACTCTTAAAATGATTAAGAGGATGGTGCCACGAGCATGGAATTCCAATGGCATCTGCAAGCTTTTTTTTCTTAACAGTGGAATAATGATTGTTTTAGGGTTTTGATCAAATTTTTCAAACAGAAATAATGAGCATTTTACGCATGCATGAAGAACTTGAAGGTAGCTACCAGAATCTACAGAAGCAAAGTGTTGAATTAACTCAAACACCGAGCATATTTGCCATATTTTCCAGGTATCATCGCCAGCAAGAAGAGAAAGGGAAATGCAAAGTTCAATCAAAGAATCTGCAAAATATTGGAGTGTTAACACACATAACATCTGATCAACTCAAAGAAAAAGGGCATTCTCTTACTACATATAAATGTGTTGATTGAATTAGAGGTCTGATGATATGAAAACATATAATTTCGATGTTGTCCAACAATGGTGAGGCAGACAGAAATGCATTTCTGCAATTTTGAAAGCCTGCCTTTTCGGTGGCTATTTCAATTTGCACAGTTTTCCTTAGCCACTGAAAGCAGAGCTTTCGGTGGCTTATAGGTTAGAATTTTGGCTCTCCTAGCCACCGAAAGCACAAAATAGGGCAAAATGCTACTATTTTTGCACATATATGAGTTCCCTTGATCCGAATGCCAGAAGGACAGTTCCAAATGATAGATAATAATTAAATTCATCATTATCAAGGTTATGTTTTTATTTTGGAGGTGCTTAGTCAAGGTGGATCTCAAACAAGTGATAATAGCAGTGTTAGTTCTAGTCAAGTGCCACCCCCACCTATTCATCCAATGCATGGATTTTCAACCTATATTTTGCCTCCTAGACCTCTTACTAATCCATATGGAACATTAATGGCTATGACTTGACAAGTGGATATCTAAAGCTTGGTGGTACAAATCTTTGGAAATGGTTACAACAGGTTGCAGCAGAGCATGAGAAAACTGTAGCAGAGCCAGATCTTCAAGGAGCAGTCCCAGCTGAAAAACAGATGACACAGTATGAATATTTTCCTTCACCTACACCTAAGGAAGATCAGGAGCTGCAAGATGATGAGGCATCAACCAACAAGCCCAAATTGTCAAAAATCAATCAAATGCTAAGACAAGTATATGATCTTGGACTCCTTGACAGAGAAGTTAAGACTAGTAATCAAACTTTGACAAAAAGAGATATTGAGTTATATGATTCTCACCAAAGGCTTACTAAACAATATGATAAGCTAAGGAAAAGGAACCAAATGTTGATTCTAGGTTGTACAGAAAGATAAGGATGCTAATAATCAAATTGATGCCTCCAAGACCTAAGGCACATATTTCTCTGAAACCCTAGCAAAGGAAACAACTAGTTTTGTTGATGTACCAAAGGCATTTGCCCATAATGATGAAGAACCAGACACTGTTCAGGATGTTTTAGCCTCAGAAGAACAGTCCTGAGGAAAAATTAGGATTTTTTATGCTAGCAATGTATGGAAAAAGAGAGAGGGCTTTGGCTTTCCAACCATACGTATGGGGTACGAAACAAACAATAGATGAAGCATTAAGTGAGAAAGGTGGGAAATGACTTGTTCCATTGTGCCTTGGTGATGATTATCAGTTATTGCGAGATGAATATGATCAGACTTCAAATGCTACACCTTATACGACAACAATACCTCAGTACCGGGTAGAAATTCACAATCCTTCGGTTCTGCTTTATGGGGAAACTTATGCAAAGTAGAATGGTCAAGCCATTTATGATATTCATCACCCTTGCTGAGCAAATAGAACTTCATACACCATTTTCTGAATGTTCTTGCATCCATTTGGAATTTGATATCTCAGACAATGGCCTTGTGTATGAGACCAGAGATCATGTTGGTGTATATGCAGAAAACTTAAATGAAACTGTGGAGAAAACTGCAAAGTTGCTAGGCTACCCACTAGACACAATAATTTTAGTCCATGGTAACAAAGAATATGGTACGCCTCTTGGTTGAAGCTCCTTGCCACCACCTTTCCCTGGTCCATGCACTCTGCAGATTGTTCTTGCTCGTTATGTAGATTTGTTGAATCTTCCTCGGAAGACTGCCTTGGTTGCATTGGCTAGTCATGCATCTGATCTAGCTGAAACAGAAAGTTGAAGTTTCTTTCATCACCCACCGAAAGGGACGAGTACTCCCAATGGATTACTGTGATTCAAAGAAGTCTTTTAGAAGTAATAACAAAGTTTCAATCTGTAAAACCACCTCTCGGTGTCTTCTTTGCAACAATTTCCCTGCATCTGCAACCTCGATATTATTATATTCCCTCTTCTCCAAGGTTTGCACCCAATAGAATACATGTCACATGTGCTTTGGTTTATGGGTCCAGTCCAACTGGTAGAATCCACAAAGGTGTTTGTTCCAATTGGATAAAAAAATTCAGTGCCTTCTGAAGTTTTAGAAGCCAAGAGATAATGCATTTTTTCAATTTCATGAATTGTTTTTGAAATAGGCTTTTCAGTGGCTTAGGCAAACATTTTAATTGTTCATTAGCCACCGAAAGCATAGCTTTTGGTGGCTTACAGGTTCAGATTTTAGCTCTCTAGTCACCGAAAGCATAGAGAAAGGAAGAATGGAACTCTTTTTACACAGATCCAAGTTTTATCATCCTAAAGGGTACAAGGATGATTTACAAGTTAAGGTTATTATTAAGAGGATTTGTTTCAATGTGTTGTCCCAGTTTTGGAGGTGCCAAAGGGGTAAAAGAGATAAAGTTTGTTAATGATAGAAGAATGACTTGTTTGCCAAGGTGGAATTCTTGAATTATCCCACATTCTAGGGATATCTTTTGCTGTTTTCGAAGACATGAAGACTATCTAGATAAAGGCTACAAGTTTGTAGGGGATCAGTTCTAAAGGCCAAATGACTCCATAACCCAATGGTAAAGGCTACAGGAAAGTTACAGGTTTGCAAAAGATAAGTTGCACGGGCCAAATGAATCCATAGCCCAACGGGAAATGCATTGGAGATGAGGTTCTTGAAACCTCGCAGGAAGGCTTTCATCCCCAGAAGGAGCCAGATGTTATCTCCTCAAATAACACAGTCAAATTTGTTTATTTTAGGTGATAGGAAGTCATGGAAAAATACATTTCTAAATTTTTTAAGGTTCATTTTTTAGAGCCTTAGGTTTGTAATAAAGTTTGAAAAACATTTGATTTGGTTTTCCCTTCAAAAAATTCAAAACTCAGGTTTCGGTAGCTAAGCGCTTTCCAAAAGGGACTCTAAGTCACCGAAAGTGCAGAAATTTTGCGTTTTTACTGCGTTGAGTCATCATTTTCAAATATTTTTTAGAAACGGGAGGAGTTTTTTTTTTCTAACACATCAAAGAACAATAACCTCTCTCATTTTTCCTATAGGTGTCATATATTGGGAGATTCAAATTCATCTCTGAGCCCTAATTTTCGGATCTTGGAATTTCCCTGTTTGACACACGTTTTTGAAATGCACATCCCAGGCAACTGAAAACGAATATAAAATAATTGAGAGAGGTTTTTTCTCAAAACAAACCAATATACAAAATCCTCTTCCATTTTTTACACAGCGGTTTTGGTTTGAGAAATATGGGTAAATCTTTGAGCAGCATATTTCCAGAAATTTCTATCTTTTCCAGCCCCCTCACAAATTCGAATTTGAGATAGGATAAGAGGTTATCAAATCCATATTTTGAGGATCTTGAAATTGTTTGTAAAGGACATAAATCCAAGAAAATTTTATGAACAAAGGGTTCTATTTTGAGTTCTAAACTATACTTCTATTGTGATAGAGATTATTTCTATAATATGTTCACCCTGCAAGCTTCTTTCACTGTTATTGTCAGATCTTATTTTCTCTTTCTGTTATATGCTTATGAGTTGAATTATGTTATTTATCTATGTTTACATAGTCCATTGGTGACTGTCATCTCACTATATGATTAGTAATCAAAGGATCATAAGTATTTATTGTTGATCTGTTAGCCCATCATATCTATTGTTTTATAGACATATGTTATGGTTAATTGATTAGTCTCTTTATCCATTTGATTCACCTATCTGATAATAGATCTTGAAGGCCTTGCATTATTTGAATATCCTTAAACAGTCTTGTGATACAATATAGTGAGTTAGATATTCATCTTGATCCAAACCCACACCCATTATAAGAGAAAATAGTTACAAAAAGGTTAAGTTACCAGGCATCTCTGAGATACAGCCTAGGAGAGTTTCTTGGAGTGATAACAGGAACAACCAGAGCATTTCCAAATATCAGATAACCATGACTTTGTCTACAAGATGAAGAAATCCTTATATGGGTTAAAACAAGCTCCTCGTGCCTGGTATTACAGACTAGATAAGTATCTTCAAGACAAAGGGTTCAAATAGAGGAACAGTTGACAGCAATCTATATATCAAAACAGAGGGTAATGATTTTCTCATTGTGTTGTTCTATGTAGATGACATCATCTTCGGAAGCAATAATGATTCATTGGTACAATGGTTTTCTTCTGCCATACAGTCTGAATTTGAAATGTCTATGATAGGGGAACTGTCATTTTTTCTTGGTCTGCAAATTACTTAGAGGTCTAAAGGATTAATTATTTCTCAGGAGAAATATCTAAGAGAAATGTTGAAAAGGTTTCAAATGGAAGATGCCACACCTATGAGCACACCTAAGCTCATTGGATACAAGTTAATAAAGGATAATGACTCACCTAATGTTAATCAGAGTTCATATAGCTCTATGATAGGCAGCCTATTGTACATCACAGCATCACGTCCAGACATAATGCATGTTCTTAGAATGGTAGGAAGGTAACAGGTTGCACCTAAACAGAGTCATTTTTTAGCTGTCAAAAGAATATTTAGATACTTGAAAGGAACAATGGGCTATGGCCTATGGTATCCTAGGAATCAGAATTTTCAACTCTCAGTCTATTCAGATGTTGATTGGGATAACTGTGTGGATGAAAGGAAAAGAATGAGTGGAGGGGCATTCTTCTTAGGATATTCCCTTGTATCATGGTTGAGCAAGAAGCAAGCTTCCATTTCCTTATCAACTACAAAAGATGAGTACATTGCAGCTGCCACTTTTTGTACCCAAGTATTATGGATGGTTCAGACACTTGCAGACTTGGAGGTAAAATATACAGCACCGATCCCACTTCATTGTGATAATACTAGTGCAATCAGTGTGTCAAAGAATCCTGTATTTCACTCCAAGACCAAGAATATACCCATAAAGTATCACTTCTTGAGGGAACAGGTGACCAACACTATTGTTTCTTTGCATTATGTTCCATCCAAATATTAGATTGCTAATATCTTCACTAAACTGCTTGCAAAATATCAGTTTGAGTATTTACGCCAGAAGTTGGGCGTGACCCCATTATCAACCTAAGAGATTCCATCCTGTCAGGGGGATTATGTGTTGGTTGAATATGTGATACCTCCACACAATACTGCAATAGATCAAGGGGGACATGTTTTTCTTTGACATTGATGTCAAAGGGGGAGAAAAGGAGTGGTCTAGATGCTACAGTTGGAGGTATAAGTAGAACAGTGCAGCCTTTCAGGGTTGCCATCAATGTCAAAGGGGGAGATTATTGGCATATTTACAGGTAGATTGTGTTTGTCATTGATTGCAAGAACAACAATGGAAAATAGGAAAGCAAAGAAGAACAACATGAGCGATGGAAAACAAGAACAATGACGACGAGACCCACAGGAGAAGGTTATAAGGTTGAAACCTTTGAATACTTAGAGAACCTTCTAAGTCGGAAGAAACCGTAAGCTCAGGGGGAGGAGAGAAAGTGGTCAACGGATCAGTGTCCAGTCAAGAGGAGCGCATAGAAGAGTAGAACATATCTCAGTCATTGGATCTGAGTGTGAAGGATCAGCAGTCGTTGGATCCAGAGATAAATGCATGAAGATTAAGCCTTTGATGAGTGCAGGAGAGAGGACTTGTCAAAGTCCCGAAGTCTCAAAATAAGCAGGGACCACCCATTGTCAATACTGAAAGGTGGCACATGATCCTCAACTCCAGAGTGAAACACTTCAAGGATTTTTCAGTTTGAGACTTGAAAAACCTGAAGTTTGGAGAATCAAAGAGCCAGAGTATACGATAATCGTCAGATCAGTTTGAAGTGGAAGGACAGGATAAGCTAGAAAAGCAGCATCGCAGAGAGATTGAGTCATCAATCTGAGAACATGATCGATGAACAATGTTTATTTCAGGTCCAAAATTTACGAGGAGGTTATTGTTCATGGATTCTCACTTCAGAAGAATTGGGGACTTGAAAATTCAAAATACCCAAAGTCCCGAAGGCCGAAGTCCTGAAGTGAATTAAGATCCACATCAACAAGACTACATCAGCAAGGATATAAATGTTTTGAAACTACACAGAATATATCTAGCTAAATAATGATACACACATTTGTAGAGAGAATAGAAGAAAGAAGAACAAGGAGAGAAAGAATGAAATAATTCTCATTAAACATGTTGAATAATGAATATTTTACACATGATATACTATGTATAACTCAATGAGTTCGATTGGAGGATAACCAATGCGCCATAGTGGTGGTCTAGAGTGATTTGGACACACACCAGTAGTTATGGGAGTGAACTGCCACCTAGTCTAGTCTCTCAAGCAGTTACGGGAGTGAACTGCCACCTAGTTGAGTTAACTAGTCAACTAGTCTTCAGTTAACTGACTGAACAAAGAGTAGTGAGGAGTTAACTTAGGAATCAAGGCTAATGTTCCACTCTGGTGATGATACCAATGCAAGGTTGAATTAGCATGGTGATGATCCCAATGTTGCATGGTGACAAAAAAAATGCAACATCTAAACTCAACTCAATTAGTCAAACTGAAGTGTCAACTGAAAGTGAATATTCTCTAGGTGGAATATTCTCCCCTAAATTATAGGAGACTGGATAATGACTAATTATGAAAAATAAACAAGGAAAAACCTTAGGAAAAATAAATCCTAGGTGTGTGTGAAGTAACTCCAACACCCCCCCTGAACATCACTATGGTGAAAATAAAGATTGGGTCTCGGAAACGAGGCCATGTTAGGTAGCCAATTACAAAAGATACACTGAAAATAAAGTGAGGAAAGAGGGAAAACCTCATGGGAAAAAAAAACCCTCAAGGTACAATGTATGTAAAAATAAGAACTACAGTTGTTAGGCAACTGTGTCCTTCACTCCAAGACGACTTCGCAGAAAATGGAATTTCTGCTCACTGAAGATCTTGGTGAAGATCTATGTCGTATGTCTTGTTGAGGGACAAAACTGTAAGTTGATGATCCCCTCATGTACTAAGTCCCGGATGTAGTGCATGTGGATCTCGATGTGCTTCATCTGTTGGCTCTGAACTGGATCTCTAAAGAACTTCATAGTACTCTGGTTGTCACACCAGATGACGATCGACCGATGAAACTGAATGCCCAACTCAGTGAGAAAATGTTGTAGCCACATAGCTTGAATGGTTATGTTAACTGCCCCTTTGTACTCTGCCTTAGCTAAAGATAGAGAAACAGAAGCTTGCTTCTTGCTCGACCAACAGATAGGCCCAGAACCAAGACTGAGTGAGTAACCAGATGTGGACTTGCGATCAATGCTATCGCCAGCCCAGTTGGAATCAATAAACCCAATGAGATCTAATGTAGATTCTGCTGCATAATGAATACCAAAGATGATGGTGCCTTGCACGTATCAAAGGATACGCTTTGTATCTTTCCAATGTAGCTAATGCGACTCCTGCATTAACCTGGAAACTGCGCCAATTGCATAGGAGAGGTCTGGTCTGGAGTGTGTGAGATACAACAAGCTCCCCACTAGTTGTTTGTACAGTGTGTTGTCAATCAGTGGATTCTCCCCACCATCCTCAAGTTTGACTCCTGATAGGAAAGGAGTAGGAGCAGACTTGCAATCTGTCATGTGAAATCTCTCAAGGAGATCTCGTGCATACTTGGCCTGAGACAGTTTGATGCCTGATGCATCCTGACTGATCTCAAGTCCAAGGAATAAGTGTAGTGGACCCATGTATGTCATCAAAAATATTTCATGTAGAATCCTCTTGACTGCAGCAATCATTGAAGTCGAGCACCCGGTGATCAGCAAATCATCAACATATAGAACTAAAAGTAGAAGTGAATCAACCATCCTGAGCATGTAGAAATTCAGGTCTGATTTACAACGTACAAAGTTCTGTGACAACAGGTAGGATTTCATCTTGGTATACCATGCCCTCGGAGCCTGCTTGAGGCCATAAAGTGACTTCTTCAGTTGAAAGACCAAATATGAGTCCTGCATAAATCCCTGGGGTTGCTCCATGTATATCTCCTCAGAGAGATCATCGCAAAGAAATGTATTCTTCATGTTCATCTGATGGACTTCCCATCCCTTGGTTGTCGCAATGGAAAGTGCCAATCGTATGGAATCCATCTTCTCTACTGGAGCGAAGGTCTCATCATAGTCAATACCATGAACATGTTGAAAGCCTTTGGAAATAAACCTATATTTGTATCTGCTAATCTATCCATCCGCTGCACTCTTGGTCTTGTAGACCCATCTTCATATGAAAATTTTCCACCCATAAGAAAGGGGAAACATATCCCAATTCTGGTTCTCGAGGAGCGAGGTGTACTCCTCCTGCAAGGTGGATTCCCAAAAGGGATTTCCAGCAGCCTCTCCATAAGACTGAACCAAGAAAACATTCCTAGAGGGAAATGGTTCAGTGGCAGTGAGTGCAACAGGAGGCTCCTGGAAATCAGATCGAGTCCTCCTAGTATTGGTTGGATCACCAACGAGATCCCCTGCATCCTGAAGAGTAGTCTATGCCCACTTGGGCCTCTTCTCTAGCTCTACAACTGCATCTGGATGCTCTGAATCTGCATCTGAATGTACTGACTCTGAATCTAAATCATCTGAGTCCACTGAATCATAAATCTCATCTAAAGAAGAGTCAGCATGTGCATGCTCATCATCTTGAACAGGTGGAAGAGTGAAGGTGTCTGCATGCGGCTGCTGAGGTACATGCGAGACACTTTCCTCAAATTGGACACTACGCTCAATGATGAGTCGGTCCAAGGAAAGTTCAATAAGTCGATATCCCTTCACATCGTCAGGGTATCCAACAAAAATGCACTCAATTCTCTATGGATCAAGTGTCTTCCTCTTTTCAGAGGGAATCTAGGCCCATGCACATGAACCAAAAATGAAAAATTGGGTCACTTCTGATTTGAGTCTACTCCAAGCCTCATATGGGGTATTATCCTTGACAGATCTATGGGGAGATATGTATTGGATGTATGTTGCACAGTTAAGTGCTTCAGCCCATAGTCTCTATGGTAGTGACTTTGCATGCAGCATGTAAGATGCCATCTCCTTTAGAGATCTGTTTTTCTGCTCAGCAACTTTGTTTTGTTGCAAAGTGTAGGGAACTGTATGCTGCAACTGGATCCCTTCTTCATGGAAAAGATTATGGATCTCATTATTTACTTACTCTCCCCCGTTATCATTTTGGAGGACTTTGATCTTCTTTCCGGACTGTGTCTCAACCAAGGATTTTAAATCTTTGATGTGTTGAAAGACCTCGGATTTTTGCCTGAGAAAGTAGATCCAAGTAAAACGTGAGAAATCAACAAACAAAATGAGAACAAACTTCGCTTTGTTGATGCATGGATGCGGAAAAGGACCCATAAGGTCATTTTGGATCATATCTAAAGGTGTGGAAGCTCAGTGAGACTTTCCTTTGTCGAATTTCTCTTGAGGGTGTTTTCTGAGAACACATCCCTCACATACTCCCTTGGAGAAATGGATGTCTAGTAGACCATCAACTAATTTTTTCTTGCTAATATGTTGCATGTATCTGAAATTCAAATGTCCACACCTTTCGTGCCATATCCGACTACTTTCATCAGCATGAGTAAGCAGTAAAGCAGAATCAGGTTCAATGAATTCAAAAAAAAGTATACAATCTAGACTAATGATTTACCTCACCGGTAGCAACCCTGGAATTGATTTGCATGTCGTAGATGTCCATGTAATTTGGTGTGAATATGAATTTCTTTCCAGTGCCGGAATTCTTCATCTGATACACGGAGAGAAGGTTGACAGAAAACTTGGGAACATGCAACACATTCTCGAAGCTTCCGTTGGTGAGTTCAATCCTTCCTTTGTCGATGACTTCGACAGAAGAGTTGTCCCCCATTAGAATATGAGGACCTTTGCATGCATCCAATGAACAATAGACTGCTTTTGATGCATCCATGTGATGTGATGCTCCAGCATCTATGATCCAAGCATCAGGAAAGGAGTTGATGGCAATCAAGGCATGGCTAGAATTCCCTTTCTTGGAATTCGAATCTTTTGGCTTCTTCTTCTTTGCACCCTTGGGGATGCGATCTCCAAGGTTATTTTGTTGAAGTATTTGAGACATCATATATTCTTCTTTTTCATGCATGTGGATTCCTAATGGAATCCTTTGTGATAGTACGTGCATTTCTCCCCTTTTCTTCCCTTTTCCCCTTTGGATCCAGAGGCATCGGTGAAGGGTTTTGTGTACCCTTCCTTTTTTGGATGTGCATGAGATTTACGTTTATCTTTATATTTAGATTTCTGATATTTTTTTCTACCATCATGCATAGTGAGTGCATGCGCCCTTGGGCCTTTGATTGTGCCCATGTTGATGAGCTTGGTTTGCTCTTGTGTCAGGGATTCGATAAATTCCTCAAGAGAAGGCATCTTCCAGGTGGCTCCAGAGGTGAATCTCATAGTATGGAATGTGGATACGAAAATAGATAATTCAAGACCAATATTGGAGAGAATGGTGAGAACCATTTATTTCTCCTCCGCCAATTTATCAACCCCGCAAGCTTTGAGTTGCGACAGTAAATCCTTGAATTTTGTAAAGAAATATTGGATATTGTCGAAGATTTTTGGATCCAATATGAGAAGCTCCACCTCCAGAATGTGTCCCCTCATCTCATCATGTTTTCCAAAGAGCCCTTCCAAGTTTTTCCAGGCTTCATTGGGAGTCTTACAGGAAGATATGTGAAAAAGGAGATCGGGAGAAATAAGACTACAAATTGTTCCGAGTGCCTCATCCATGTGATTTAAGTACTTGGATTTTTCTATGGATGATGTTGGATCTATATATATATTCATGGTTAACCTTTACAACCCTATGGATTGGAGAAGTATGGATATTTTCTCCTTCCATGCAAAATAGTTGTAAGGTGTACAAATGAATTCTTTTTGGAATTCCATCTTTCCGTTGTCTTCAATATTTTGTACCTGCAAAACATTTTGGTGTAGCTTTTGCTTAGCAATCTGTCGGCTTCAATAACATGTAAATGTGTTGAACCTACATATAATATATCTAGCTAAACAATTATACACACATTTGCAGAGAGAATAGAAGAAATAAGAAGAAGGAGAGAAAGAATGAAAGAATTCGCATTAACCATTTTGAATAATGAATAATTTACACATGATATACTCTGTATAACTCAATGAGTTCGATTGGAGGATAACCAATGTGCCATATTGGTGGTATAAAGTTATATGGACACACACCAACAGTTATGGGAGTGAACTTCCACCTAGTCTAGTCTTGCAGGCAGTTACGGGAGTGAACTGCCACCTAGTTGAGTTAACTAGTCAACTAGTCTTCAGTTAACTGAATGAACAGAGAGTAGTGAGGAGTTAACTTCAGGAATCAAAGATAATGCACCACTCTGGTGATGATACCAAGGCAAGGTCGAATTATCATGGTGATGATCCCAATGTTTCATGGTGACAAAACCAATGCAACATCTAAACTCAACTCAACTAGTCAAACTGAAGTGTCAACTGAAAGAGAAAATTCTCCAAGTGGAATATTCTCCCCTAAATTATAGGAGATTGGATAATGACTAATTATGACTAATAAACAAGGAAAAACCCTAGGAAAAATAAATCCTAGGTGTGTGTGAAGTAACTCCAACAAAGGACATGTGGTGCAATCAGACGATGAAAAGTGTCAAGCTGATTCGACATTTCAAGTACATAAAAATCACAAATATGAGTGACACATGGAAGCTACTAGGGTTATGACACATCATCAAGTGATGTCACTCCGGGAGTTTTACTTCTGGATATTTACCACCAACACTTGCCCAAAGTTCTGAAGTCCTGAAGTGGTTTGGGGTCGTCCATCGTCGAGGAGAACAGGTGGTGCAATATCCACAACTTTGAAAGTTTTGTGGATAGGGAGAACGTGAAAATCGCCGAAGACAAATATCAATCATTGATCGTCAAGGGGAGTACACGTCAGTTGATCTAAGATTTCGGAGAAATATCAGTTAAGGATTTCCAGTTGATAATTGATAATTTTGAACCTCGAATACTCGAAAAGATCGTGACCGTTGATCCAAAATGGACACACGTCAGTATATTATCAGCTCCGAGGGAAAAGAAAAGGAAGGTTTAAAGGTTGGAAAGTTGAGATTCCTGAACCCCAAATACTTGAAGGGATTGTGACCGTCGATCTAAAAGGGACACACATCGTTGGATCGTGGACTCCGGGTGAAATGCTCTGGGAGCAAGCAGAGTTTGAGAATCGAAACTCCCGAAGCCCGAAAGGTGAAATCAATCTCGTCTGTTGGTTTGGAGGGCCACATGTCACCTAATCGTTGAGAATAAGGATCGTGTGTGGACAAAGGAAAGAATCCAGAGTAGTTGATTAAAGAGGACAGATGTCAGTAGATCTTCCATTCTTGAAGATATTCAGTCAGCAGCAACAAGGTTTGAGATTTGAAACTCTCGAAGCCCGGATCACAAAGTAAATCTCAGTCGTTGATGTAGGAAGGTGAGATCTGGTCTGCAGACTTTAGAGGACATATATGAACCGTCCATTCAGGAGCATCGTCAAAATTGTGAGATCGACGGTCGTGCTCCATTGTGAGGCTAGAACATGCTCAGGTCTTAATTTTTCATGAGCGGGCCGCAATTGAAACCACAATTTAGGAGAAAGGAAGTGTGGAGGCTCATAGTGAATTACGGGGCCAAAATTGGGTTTCCCTCAAACTGCCTATCAACGCGTCCGCAATTGTGTGGTCACATGAAGCTCATAGCCCAAGATCATATTGTGAAATGGAGCCAGCGCTCACTAGATAGAAATTGGAATGAACCTTTTGAACAGGCGTTTGGTCACTGTTGATGGTCATGTGAAAGGAAGGGGCTTAGCAAGAAAATATAGTGCCTACTACGAAGTTTTTCTCAAGAAGGGAAAAGGCGCCAAAGGAACGAGTGCGCAGAAGTTCTCTCTGTAACTGTCGGAAAGGATTGATTGTAACTTCCAGAAATGGAGTGATTGTATCTGCCAAATAATTTGACGAGCTTGAGTGTGATCGCCAGAGAAGATGAAGATTCTCGAGGTAACTACCAGTGACGTGAAGATTCATCATTTAGAAAATTGACAGATGGAAATGCGTCGAAGACTGTAACTGCCAAAAAAGCTGAAGAATCTCAGGATGACGGCCACTGATGAATAACAGAATCAGGATGATCGCCAAAGAGGACGAAGAGTTCAGTGTATTACCTAGCAGAGGACTTGGCATGATAAATATGCACAGAACAGAGAAGATATGGTTGCTTTTGTTTAGATTTATTCATGCGGGTATAAGCATGTTGTGTGCAAGAGATAAAACGCACAGAAGAGGCGTAGCGCATTGAATGGAAAGAATACATAGAGCATAAAGCGCAGAAGAAAGAGATAGAGTACAAATTATTATCTGAAAGAGGAAAAGAAAGTTGAGGTTCACATTCAGAGACAGAGAAGAAGAATAGAAAGCTCAAGGAGATGCGAGCAGAGAGACATTGATGCAGGTATAGCAGAGCAGTGTTGCAAAATAGTGATGAGACTGGTAAGCCATAGATAAATGTTGTATCACTGTGATAAATTCAGGAAAAGAAAAGATTTATATTTCATGGTGGTAGGGAGGTGCTAGGGAGGACTAGTGTCCTCAGAGTTTTAAGTGGGTTCTTGAATACAGGGATTTGTAGCTTCCATCTGGTAGCAGCCATAAAAACCAGGGTGGAAGGGTGGTGCAAGGGAGAACTATTGTTCTCTGTTATACAGGTTGGTTCCTGTGTGAATGGATGTTGGTGCTTCCATCCATTTGGCACTGGAACACTCAGGGAGTTGGTTCTTCCTTCTAGTGGATGCTAGAGAAACCAAAAAGTTGGTGCTCTCAGCGAGTTGATGCTTGTAAAACAGAGGTTGTAGCCTCAAGAAGAGTTGGAGCTCATAAGAATGATAATGTATAGAAAATAAAGATTACTTATCATATCAAGAAGAAGAGGTTTTTCCTTCAATGGGTTTCCTCGAGAAATATCTGTCTCTATATATTTCATGTGTGTGATTGATGTTGAATACTCTATTGCTTACTTCCTGCTTTATTATGATCATCATTGAGTGTTCTATAAAGAGTTTAAAATGTGCATAATTGTTTAAGCACAGTAACAACTGATTCACCTCCCCTCTCAGTTGTCCAACAATATGAGTTGTTTTTACAGGAACAAAATGAGCATCCTTTGTCAATTTATCAACCACTTCCATGATCGATTCATGTTGCCTTGTTGTCCTGGGAAATTTTTCTATAAAGTCAATGGTTATCTATTCCCATTTCTTCTATGGAATTGGTAAGGGTTGTAGAAAACTCATTGGGTGCCTATGCTCAGCCTTCACTCTCTGACATTCCATACATCTGGAGATGTAATCAACAACATCCATTTTCATTCCCGGCCAAAATAATTGGCTTCTTACTATTGCAATTGTTTTATGGTAATCGGTATGTCCAGCATATGGAACATTATGAATTTCTTTTAATACCAAATTCCTGAGTTCTCCAGAACTAGGAACATAAATTCTATTTTTATGCATAAGTAATCCATCTTCAGTCGTCTCATACTTTTTCATTTTCTATTGTACATCTTCTTGTCGTAATATTTCCTTTACCTGTAGGTAATCCTGATCTGTAACAACAACATCTAAAATTCTCCTCTTCAAGTCTGACTGATGCATATTGACAGATGTAGCATGAATGAGATGTACTCTTCTACTAAGTGCATCAAAAACTTTATTTTCTTTTCCTTTGATATGATTGATGTCAAAATCATATTCACTTAAAAATTCCAGCCATCTTGTTTGCCTGGAATTGAAAGTTGGTTGTTCAAAAAGATATTTCAGACCACAGTGGTTTGTTCTTAATTCAAATCTCTTCCCCATGAGACAATGCCTCCACATATTCAATGTGTGAACAATGGAAGAAAGCTCCAAGTCATGTGTGGCATAGTTCCTCTAATGTTATTTAGGCTTTATGGACTCATAACCAGTGACATGTTCATTTTGAGTGAGGACTCCACCAAGTCCTTCCTTGCATGCATCTGTACATACCACAAAACTTCCACTTGGGTCAGCAATATTTAAAATAGGATCACTAGTAAGTAATTCTTTCAACAAATTAAAGTTATATTCACACATTGATGTCCATTCAAATTTAATTCCCTTCTTTTGCAAAGAAGTGATGGGATGAGCAATCTTAGAGAACCCCGCTATAAATCTTTTGTAGTAACCAGCTAACCCCATAAAAGATATGACTTCTGAAACATTCTTGGGTGTTGGCCATCTTCTAATGGCTTCAATCTTCTCTAGATCCACTTATATACCTTATTCTGAAATAATGTGTCCCAAGTAATGGATCTGTTCTTGGAAAAAAGAACACTTACTAAGCTTGGCATACAATTGATGTTCCCTCATCGCTTGCAATACCAATCTTAGGTGATGTTCATGTTCTTCCTATGAATTAGAATAGACAAGTACGTTGTCCGGGAATGCTATGACAAACTTATCCAAAAAAAAACTTAAAATGTCATTCATTAAGCACATAAAGATAGTATGTGCATTGGATAATGCAAATGGCACCACTACAAATTCATAATTCCCATACCTGGTTCTAAATTTTTTCGTATTGATGTCTCCTTCCTCGATTCTTACCTGATGGTATCATGATCTCAAGTCTATCCTTGAAAATATATTTTCCCCTCTTAGTTGATCAAAGAGGTCATCAATTCTGGGTAGAGGGCACTTGTTCTTTACAGTGGATTTATTCAGCTTTCGAAAGTCAATACACAGCCTCAAAGTTCCATCCTTCTTTTTGACAAATAGTATTGGTGCTCCCCAAGGTGAAACACTTGGACATATGTATCCTTTATTCAACAATTCTTCCAACTGCATTTGTAATTATTTTAATTCCGGTGTACTCATTATGTAAGGTGTTTTTGACATTGGGGAATCCCCTGGAACTAAATCAATAAAGAAATGTATCTCCCTTTTTGGTGGCAACCCTGGTATTTCTTGGAATACATCTTCAAATTCTTGTAGCCTTGAAAATTCCTCAAGTCTTGGCCCCCTTTTCTTTTATGGATCCTCCACACGGGCTGGATACAATTGACATCCTTTTCTAAAACATCTCTTCAGTTGTAAGGCTGAAATATCCCTTATAGAGATGGGTCTTGGAACTCCTTTCACAATGCTTTGTTTTCATTCTTCATCAAGACATGTAAATGTCTTGTTATGACAATCTAGGACAGCATGATTCTCGTTCAACCAATCCATTCCAATTAGAATATCATAAGGCCCCAATGGAATGATATTTACATAGTCACTAGTATTCACACCATTAAGACTTATGGAACAACCTCTGACCATATCATGGATTCTCCTTTTGGTTACAGTGGCTAGCTAAACCAAACTTGATTTTCCAAGCTTAATTTTCTCCAAATTTAATATATCCACTATTTTAGGATCAATGTAACAATGACTTGCTCCTGAATCAATTAAAATAGCAACATGTTGATTAATGATCTTACTTTCCACTTAGATCATATTGGATCGGTACTCTGCTTGTCGATCATCTAAGGCTGCATAAATCCTTCCCATGTCTTCTAATGTTGTAGCCTCTTGGATGTTGTGCATGGTCTTCACTTTATCCTTCCCATGAGGGAAACCCTTGTATAGGATACCTTCCTTACATCCCCAACATTGGATTGGTGGTCTTCCCCTTTTTCACAAGGAGTCTTCTCTCTTGGATTCATCCTTAACATATTGGTCCTGATGATTTCTATTAGGGATATTTTTGTTGAAAGGAGGTTTGAATCCATTCCTCCTCTGATTAGACCTCTCCTT
>ML833256.1:29605-56885 GCA_009831015.1 Picea engelmannii
GTCTAGAGTGATTTGGACACACACCAGTAGTTATGGGAGTGAACTGCCACCTAGTCTAGTCTCTCAAGCAGTTACGGGAGTGAACTGCCACCTAGTTGAGTTAACTAGTCAACTAGTCTTCAGTTAACTGACTGAACAAAGAGTAGTGAGGAGTTAACTTAGGAATCAAGGCTAATGTTCCACTCTGGTGATGATACCAATGCAAGGTTGAATTAGCATGGTGATGATCCCAATGTTGCATGGTGACAAAAAAAATGCAACATCTAAACTCAACTCAATTAGTCAAACTGAAGTGTCAACTGAAAGTGAATATTCTCTAGGTGGAATATTCTCCCCTAAATTATAGGAGACTGGATAATGACTAATTATGAAAAATAAACAAGGAAAAACCTTAGGAAAAATAAATCCTAGGTGTGTGTGAAGTAACTCCAACACCCCCCCTGAACATCACTATGGTGAAAATAAAGATTGGGTCTCGGAAACGAGGCCATGTTAGGTAGCCAATTACAAAAGATACACTGAAAATAAAGTGAGGAAAGAGGGAAAACCTCATGGGAAAAAAAAACCCTCAAGGTACAATGTATGTAAAAATAAGAACTACAGTTGTTAGGCAACTGTGTCCTTCACTCCAAGACGACTTCGCAGAAAATGGAATTTCTGCTCACTGAAGATCTTGGTGAAGATCTATGTCGTATGTCTTGTTGAGGGACAAAACTGTAAGTTGATGATCCCCTCATGTACTAAGTCCCGGATGTAGTGCATGTGGATCTCGATGTGCTTCATCTGTTGGCTCTGAACTGGATCTCTAAAGAACTTCATAGTACTCTGGTTGTCACACCAGATGACGATCGACCGATGAAACTGAATGCCCAACTCAGTGAGAAAATGTTGTAGCCACATAGCTTGAATGGTTATGTTAACTGCCCCTTTGTACTCTGCCTTAGCTAAAGATAGAGAAACAGAAGCTTGCTTCTTGCTCGACCAACAGATAGGCCCAGAACCAAGACTGAGTGAGTAACCAGATGTGGACTTGCGATCAATGCTATCGCCAGCCCAGTTGGAATCAATAAACCCAATGAGATCTAATGTAGATTCTGCTGCATAATGAATACCAAAGATGATGGTGCCTTGCACGTATCAAAGGATACGCTTTGTATCTTTCCAATGTAGCTAATGCGACTCCTGCATTAACCTGGAAACTGCGCCAATTGCATAGGAGAGGTCTGGTCTGGAGTGTGTGAGATACAACAAGCTCCCCACTAGTTGTTTGTACAGTGTGTTGTCAATCAGTGGATTCTCCCCACCATCCTCAAGTTTGACTCCTGATAGGAAAGGAGTAGGAGCAGACTTGCAATCTGTCATGTGAAATCTCTCAAGGAGATCTCGTGCATACTTGGCCTGAGACAGTTTGATGCCTGATGCATCCTGACTGATCTCAAGTCCAAGGAATAAGTGTAGTGGACCCATGTATGTCATCAAAAATATTTCATGTAGAATCCTCTTGACTGCAGCAATCATTGAAGTCGAGCACCCGGTGATCAGCAAATCATCAACATATAGAACTAAAAGTAGAAGTGAATCAACCATCCTGAGCATGTAGAAATTCAGGTCTGATTTACAACGTACAAAGTTCTGTGACAACAGGTAGGATTTCATCTTGGTATACCATGCCCTCGGAGCCTGCTTGAGGCCATAAAGTGACTTCTTCAGTTGAAAGACCAAATATGAGTCCTGCATAAATCCCTGGGGTTGCTCCATGTATATCTCCTCAGAGAGATCATCGCAAAGAAATGTATTCTTCATGTTCATCTGATGGACTTCCCATCCCTTGGTTGTCGCAATGGAAAGTGCCAATCGTATGGAATCCATCTTCTCTACTGGAGCGAAGGTCTCATCATAGTCAATACCATGAACATGTTGAAAGCCTTTGGAAATAAACCTATATTTGTATCTGCTAATCTATCCATCCGCTGCACTCTTGGTCTTGTAGACCCATCTTCATATGAAAATTTTCCACCCATAAGAAAGGGGAAACATATCCCAATTCTGGTTCTCGAGGAGCGAGGTGTACTCCTCCTGCAAGGTGGATTCCCAAAAGGGATTTCCAGCAGCCTCTCCATAAGACTGAACCAAGAAAACATTCCTAGAGGGAAATGGTTCAGTGGCAGTGAGTGCAACAGGAGGCTCCTGGAAATCAGATCGAGTCCTCCTAGTATTGGTTGGATCACCAACGAGATCCCCTGCATCCTGAAGAGTAGTCTATGCCCACTTGGGCCTCTTCTCTAGCTCTACAACTGCATCTGGATGCTCTGAATCTGCATCTGAATGTACTGACTCTGAATCTAAATCATCTGAGTCCACTGAATCATAAATCTCATCTAAAGAAGAGTCAGCATGTGCATGCTCATCATCTTGAACAGGTGGAAGAGTGAAGGTGTCTGCATGCGGCTGCTGAGGTACATGCGAGACACTTTCCTCAAATTGGACACTACGCTCAATGATGAGTCGGTCCAAGGAAAGTTCAATAAGTCGATATCCCTTCACATCGTCAGGGTATCCAACAAAAATGCACTCAATTCTCTATGGATCAAGTGTCTTCCTCTTTTCAGAGGGAATCTAGGCCCATGCACATGAACCAAAAATGAAAAATTGGGTCACTTCTGATTTGAGTCTACTCCAAGCCTCATATGGGGTATTATCCTTGACAGATCTATGGGGAGATATGTATTGGATGTATGTTGCACAGTTAAGTGCTTCAGCCCATAGTCTCTATGGTAGTGACTTTGCATGCAGCATGTAAGATGCCATCTCCTTTAGAGATCTGTTTTTCTGCTCAGCAACTTTGTTTTGTTGCAAAGTGTAGGGAACTGTATGCTGCAACTGGATCCCTTCTTCATGGAAAAGATTATGGATCTCATTATTTACTTACTCTCCCCCGTTATCATTTTGGAGGACTTTGATCTTCTTTCCGGACTGTGTCTCAACCAAGGATTTTAAATCTTTGATGTGTTGAAAGACCTCGGATTTTTGCCTGAGAAAGTAGATCCAAGTAAAACGTGAGAAATCAACAAACAAAATGAGAACAAACTTCGCTTTGTTGATGCATGGATGCGGAAAAGGACCCATAAGGTCATTTTGGATCATATCTAAAGGTGTGGAAGCTCAGTGAGACTTTCCTTTGTCGAATTTCTCTTGAGGGTGTTTTCTGAGAACACATCCCTCACATACTCCCTTGGAGAAATGGATGTCTAGTAGACCATCAACTAATTTTTTCTTGCTAATATGTTGCATGTATCTGAAATTCAAATGTCCACACCTTTCGTGCCATATCCGACTACTTTCATCAGCATGAGTAAGCAGTAAAGCAGAATCAGGTTCAATGAATTCAAAAAAAAGTATACAATCTAGACTAATGATTTACCTCACCGGTAGCAACCCTGGAATTGATTTGCATGTCGTAGATGTCCATGTAATTTGGTGTGAATATGAATTTCTTTCCAGTGCCGGAATTCTTCATCTGATACACGGAGAGAAGGTTGACAGAAAACTTGGGAACATGCAACACATTCTCGAAGCTTCCGTTGGTGAGTTCAATCCTTCCTTTGTCGATGACTTCGACAGAAGAGTTGTCCCCCATTAGAATATGAGGACCTTTGCATGCATCCAATGAACAATAGACTGCTTTTGATGCATCCATGTGATGTGATGCTCCAGCATCTATGATCCAAGCATCAGGAAAGGAGTTGATGGCAATCAAGGCATGGCTAGAATTCCCTTTCTTGGAATTCGAATCTTTTGGCTTCTTCTTCTTTGCACCCTTGGGGATGCGATCTCCAAGGTTATTTTGTTGAAGTATTTGAGACATCATATATTCTTCTTTTTCATGCATGTGGATTCCTAATGGAATCCTTTGTGATAGTACGTGCATTTCTCCCCTTTTCTTCCCTTTTCCCCTTTGGATCCAGAGGCATCGGTGAAGGGTTTTGTGTACCCTTCCTTTTTTGGATGTGCATGAGATTTACGTTTATCTTTATATTTAGATTTCTGATATTTTTTTCTACCATCATGCATAGTGAGTGCATGCGCCCTTGGGCCTTTGATTGTGCCCATGTTGATGAGCTTGGTTTGCTCTTGTGTCAGGGATTCGATAAATTCCTCAAGAGAAGGCATCTTCCAGGTGGCTCCAGAGGTGAATCTCATAGTATGGAATGTGGATACGAAAATAGATAATTCAAGACCAATATTGGAGAGAATGGTGAGAACCATTTATTTCTCCTCCGCCAATTTATCAACCCCGCAAGCTTTGAGTTGCGACAGTAAATCCTTGAATTTTGTAAAGAAATATTGGATATTGTCGAAGATTTTTGGATCCAATATGAGAAGCTCCACCTCCAGAATGTGTCCCCTCATCTCATCATGTTTTCCAAAGAGCCCTTCCAAGTTTTTCCAGGCTTCATTGGGAGTCTTACAGGAAGATATGTGAAAAAGGAGATCGGGAGAAATAAGACTACAAATTGTTCCGAGTGCCTCATCCATGTGATTTAAGTACTTGGATTTTTCTATGGATGATGTTGGATCTATATATATATTCATGGTTAACCTTTACAACCCTATGGATTGGAGAAGTATGGATATTTTCTCCTTCCATGCAAAATAGTTGTAAGGTGTACAAATGAATTCTTTTTGGAATTCCATCTTTCCGTTGTCTTCAATATTTTGTACCTGCAAAACATTTTGGTGTAGCTTTTGCTTAGCAATCTGTCGGCTTCAATAACATGTAAATGTGTTGAACCTACATATAATATATCTAGCTAAACAATTATACACACATTTGCAGAGAGAATAGAAGAAATAAGAAGAAGGAGAGAAAGAATGAAAGAATTCGCATTAACCATTTTGAATAATGAATAATTTACACATGATATACTCTGTATAACTCAATGAGTTCGATTGGAGGATAACCAATGTGCCATATTGGTGGTATAAAGTTATATGGACACACACCAACAGTTATGGGAGTGAACTTCCACCTAGTCTAGTCTTGCAGGCAGTTACGGGAGTGAACTGCCACCTAGTTGAGTTAACTAGTCAACTAGTCTTCAGTTAACTGAATGAACAGAGAGTAGTGAGGAGTTAACTTCAGGAATCAAAGATAATGCACCACTCTGGTGATGATACCAAGGCAAGGTCGAATTATCATGGTGATGATCCCAATGTTTCATGGTGACAAAACCAATGCAACATCTAAACTCAACTCAACTAGTCAAACTGAAGTGTCAACTGAAAGAGAAAATTCTCCAAGTGGAATATTCTCCCCTAAATTATAGGAGATTGGATAATGACTAATTATGACTAATAAACAAGGAAAAACCCTAGGAAAAATAAATCCTAGGTGTGTGTGAAGTAACTCCAACAAAGGACATGTGGTGCAATCAGACGATGAAAAGTGTCAAGCTGATTCGACATTTCAAGTACATAAAAATCACAAATATGAGTGACACATGGAAGCTACTAGGGTTATGACACATCATCAAGTGATGTCACTCCGGGAGTTTTACTTCTGGATATTTACCACCAACACTTGCCCAAAGTTCTGAAGTCCTGAAGTGGTTTGGGGTCGTCCATCGTCGAGGAGAACAGGTGGTGCAATATCCACAACTTTGAAAGTTTTGTGGATAGGGAGAACGTGAAAATCGCCGAAGACAAATATCAATCATTGATCGTCAAGGGGAGTACACGTCAGTTGATCTAAGATTTCGGAGAAATATCAGTTAAGGATTTCCAGTTGATAATTGATAATTTTGAACCTCGAATACTCGAAAAGATCGTGACCGTTGATCCAAAATGGACACACGTCAGTATATTATCAGCTCCGAGGGAAAAGAAAAGGAAGGTTTAAAGGTTGGAAAGTTGAGATTCCTGAACCCCAAATACTTGAAGGGATTGTGACCGTCGATCTAAAAGGGACACACATCGTTGGATCGTGGACTCCGGGTGAAATGCTCTGGGAGCAAGCAGAGTTTGAGAATCGAAACTCCCGAAGCCCGAAAGGTGAAATCAATCTCGTCTGTTGGTTTGGAGGGCCACATGTCACCTAATCGTTGAGAATAAGGATCGTGTGTGGACAAAGGAAAGAATCCAGAGTAGTTGATTAAAGAGGACAGATGTCAGTAGATCTTCCATTCTTGAAGATATTCAGTCAGCAGCAACAAGGTTTGAGATTTGAAACTCTCGAAGCCCGGATCACAAAGTAAATCTCAGTCGTTGATGTAGGAAGGTGAGATCTGGTCTGCAGACTTTAGAGGACATATATGAACCGTCCATTCAGGAGCATCGTCAAAATTGTGAGATCGACGGTCGTGCTCCATTGTGAGGCTAGAACATGCTCAGGTCTTAATTTTTCATGAGCGGGCCGCAATTGAAACCACAATTTAGGAGAAAGGAAGTGTGGAGGCTCATAGTGAATTACGGGGCCAAAATTGGGTTTCCCTCAAACTGCCTATCAACGCGTCCGCAATTGTGTGGTCACATGAAGCTCATAGCCCAAGATCATATTGTGAAATGGAGCCAGCGCTCACTAGATAGAAATTGGAATGAACCTTTTGAACAGGCGTTTGGTCACTGTTGATGGTCATGTGAAAGGAAGGGGCTTAGCAAGAAAATATAGTGCCTACTACGAAGTTTTTCTCAAGAAGGGAAAAGGCGCCAAAGGAACGAGTGCGCAGAAGTTCTCTCTGTAACTGTCGGAAAGGATTGATTGTAACTTCCAGAAATGGAGTGATTGTATCTGCCAAATAATTTGACGAGCTTGAGTGTGATCGCCAGAGAAGATGAAGATTCTCGAGGTAACTACCAGTGACGTGAAGATTCATCATTTAGAAAATTGACAGATGGAAATGCGTCGAAGACTGTAACTGCCAAAAAAGCTGAAGAATCTCAGGATGACGGCCACTGATGAATAACAGAATCAGGATGATCGCCAAAGAGGACGAAGAGTTCAGTGTATTACCTAGCAGAGGACTTGGCATGATAAATATGCACAGAACAGAGAAGATATGGTTGCTTTTGTTTAGATTTATTCATGCGGGTATAAGCATGTTGTGTGCAAGAGATAAAACGCACAGAAGAGGCGTAGCGCATTGAATGGAAAGAATACATAGAGCATAAAGCGCAGAAGAAAGAGATAGAGTACAAATTATTATCTGAAAGAGGAAAAGAAAGTTGAGGTTCACATTCAGAGACAGAGAAGAAGAATAGAAAGCTCAAGGAGATGCGAGCAGAGAGACATTGATGCAGGTATAGCAGAGCAGTGTTGCAAAATAGTGATGAGACTGGTAAGCCATAGATAAATGTTGTATCACTGTGATAAATTCAGGAAAAGAAAAGATTTATATTTCATGGTGGTAGGGAGGTGCTAGGGAGGACTAGTGTCCTCAGAGTTTTAAGTGGGTTCTTGAATACAGGGATTTGTAGCTTCCATCTGGTAGCAGCCATAAAAACCAGGGTGGAAGGGTGGTGCAAGGGAGAACTATTGTTCTCTGTTATACAGGTTGGTTCCTGTGTGAATGGATGTTGGTGCTTCCATCCATTTGGCACTGGAACACTCAGGGAGTTGGTTCTTCCTTCTAGTGGATGCTAGAGAAACCAAAAAGTTGGTGCTCTCAGCGAGTTGATGCTTGTAAAACAGAGGTTGTAGCCTCAAGAAGAGTTGGAGCTCATAAGAATGATAATGTATAGAAAATAAAGATTACTTATCATATCAAGAAGAAGAGGTTTTTCCTTCAATGGGTTTCCTCGAGAAATATCTGTCTCTATATATTTCATGTGTGTGATTGATGTTGAATACTCTATTGCTTACTTCCTGCTTTATTATGATCATCATTGAGTGTTCTATAAAGAGTTTAAAATGTGCATAATTGTTTAAGCACAGTAACAACTGATTCACCTCCCCTCTCAGTTGTCCAACAATATGAGTTGTTTTTACAGGAACAAAATGAGCATCCTTTGTCAATTTATCAACCACTTCCATGATCGATTCATGTTGCCTTGTTGTCCTGGGAAATTTTTCTATAAAGTCAATGGTTATCTATTCCCATTTCTTCTATGGAATTGGTAAGGGTTGTAGAAAACTCATTGGGTGCCTATGCTCAGCCTTCACTCTCTGACATTCCATACATCTGGAGATGTAATCAACAACATCCATTTTCATTCCCGGCCAAAATAATTGGCTTCTTACTATTGCAATTGTTTTATGGTAATCGGTATGTCCAGCATATGGAACATTATGAATTTCTTTTAATACCAAATTCCTGAGTTCTCCAGAACTAGGAACATAAATTCTATTTTTATGCATAAGTAATCCATCTTCAGTCGTCTCATACTTTTTCATTTTCTATTGTACATCTTCTTGTCGTAATATTTCCTTTACCTGTAGGTAATCCTGATCTGTAACAACAACATCTAAAATTCTCCTCTTCAAGTCTGACTGATGCATATTGACAGATGTAGCATGAATGAGATGTACTCTTCTACTAAGTGCATCAAAAACTTTATTTTCTTTTCCTTTGATATGATTGATGTCAAAATCATATTCACTTAAAAATTCCAGCCATCTTGTTTGCCTGGAATTGAAAGTTGGTTGTTCAAAAAGATATTTCAGACCACAGTGGTTTGTTCTTAATTCAAATCTCTTCCCCATGAGACAATGCCTCCACATATTCAATGTGTGAACAATGGAAGAAAGCTCCAAGTCATGTGTGGCATAGTTCCTCTAATGTTATTTAGGCTTTATGGACTCATAACCAGTGACATGTTCATTTTGAGTGAGGACTCCACCAAGTCCTTCCTTGCATGCATCTGTACATACCACAAAACTTCCACTTGGGTCAGCAATATTTAAAATAGGATCACTAGTAAGTAATTCTTTCAACAAATTAAAGTTATATTCACACATTGATGTCCATTCAAATTTAATTCCCTTCTTTTGCAAAGAAGTGATGGGATGAGCAATCTTAGAGAACCCCGCTATAAATCTTTTGTAGTAACCAGCTAACCCCATAAAAGATATGACTTCTGAAACATTCTTGGGTGTTGGCCATCTTCTAATGGCTTCAATCTTCTCTAGATCCACTTATATACCTTATTCTGAAATAATGTGTCCCAAGTAATGGATCTGTTCTTGGAAAAAAGAACACTTACTAAGCTTGGCATACAATTGATGTTCCCTCATCGCTTGCAATACCAATCTTAGGTGATGTTCATGTTCTTCCTATGAATTAGAATAGACAAGTACGTTGTCCGGGAATGCTATGACAAACTTATCCAAAAAAAAACTTAAAATGTCATTCATTAAGCACATAAAGATAGTATGTGCATTGGATAATGCAAATGGCACCACTACAAATTCATAATTCCCATACCTGGTTCTAAATTTTTTCGTATTGATGTCTCCTTCCTCGATTCTTACCTGATGGTATCATGATCTCAAGTCTATCCTTGAAAATATATTTTCCCCTCTTAGTTGATCAAAGAGGTCATCAATTCTGGGTAGAGGGCACTTGTTCTTTACAGTGGATTTATTCAGCTTTCGAAAGTCAATACACAGCCTCAAAGTTCCATCCTTCTTTTTGACAAATAGTATTGGTGCTCCCCAAGGTGAAACACTTGGACATATGTATCCTTTATTCAACAATTCTTCCAACTGCATTTGTAATTATTTTAATTCCGGTGTACTCATTATGTAAGGTGTTTTTGACATTGGGGAATCCCCTGGAACTAAATCAATAAAGAAATGTATCTCCCTTTTTGGTGGCAACCCTGGTATTTCTTGGAATACATCTTCAAATTCTTGTAGCCTTGAAAATTCCTCAAGTCTTGGCCCCCTTTTCTTTTATGGATCCTCCACACGGGCTGGATACAATTGACATCCTTTTCTAAAACATCTCTTCAGTTGTAAGGCTGAAATATCCCTTATAGAGATGGGTCTTGGAACTCCTTTCACAATGCTTTGTTTTCATTCTTCATCAAGACATGTAAATGTCTTGTTATGACAATCTAGGACAGCATGATTCTCGTTCAACCAATCCATTCCAATTAGAATATCATAAGGCCCCAATGGAATGATATTTACATAGTCACTAGTATTCACACCATTAAGACTTATGGAACAACCTCTGACCATATCATGGATTCTCCTTTTGGTTACAGTGGCTAGCTAAACCAAACTTGATTTTCCAAGCTTAATTTTCTCCAAATTTAATATATCCACTATTTTAGGATCAATGTAACAATGACTTGCTCCTGAATCAATTAAAATAGCAACATGTTGATTAATGATCTTACTTTCCACTTAGATCATATTGGATCGGTACTCTGCTTGTCGATCATCTAAGGCTGCATAAATCCTTCCCATGTCTTCTAATGTTGTAGCCTCTTGGATGTTGTGCATGGTCTTCACTTTATCCTTCCCATGAGGGAAACCCTTGTATAGGATACCTTCCTTACATCCCCAACATTGGATTGGTGGTCTTCCCCTTTTTCACAAGGAGTCTTCTCTCTTGGATTCATCCTTAACATATTGGTCCTGATGATTTCTATTAGGGATATTTTTGTTGAAAGGAGGTTTGAATCCATTCCTCCTCTGATTAGACCTCTCCTTATTATCCTTCCAATATTTCTAAAAATATTATCTTCCCTTTCGTTTCTCATACGGGTATTTATCCTTTCTGATGGTCTCAGTCAGGGTCTTGGGTTCATCATACTAAATGTTTTATTTATAGAAGGATTGAAGTCCGCTTAAGAACCTATGTACTTTCACCTTCTCATATTTTATAAACCCCACATACTTTAACAAACCCAAGAAATTATTCTCATACTTTGCCATGGTTGTCCTTCCCAGCCTAAGTTCAAAGAAATCCTACATTTTCTTGTCATAGAAGTGCTCTGAAAGGTACTCCTTCCTAAAATACTTCTTGAACTACTTCCAAGTGATCCTATTCTCATTAATATGTTCAACTTTCTTCAGTTGGTCCCACCACATTGTAGTTTTCCCATGAAAATTGTAAGTGGCAATTCTAGCTTCTAGGTTTGAGGAGTAGTTATGCAATTGAAAATACCTCATGAGTCCAAGAAACTATACTTCAACATCATATTCCCTTCCTCTTTCTCTGATCTGAAATTATCTTTTAAAGACTTGGTTAAGTTTTAAGCATGAGTTCATTTACCAATTAGGAAATGACTAAAGAAGAAGAAATTACTGAGATATTATAGCAGCCATAATAAGAAATGTAGATCAGAATGTAAGCACAAAGAAAAACAAAGTTGTTAACGGAGTTCGACAAGATTGCCTACGTCTTTGGGCCTTTGTCTCAGTGGGTGAGGCTTTCTTATTTCTCTTCAATGATACAAAAGTACACCAGAAAAGAGTTAAAAGGATTACTAACTAGTATGGATGTGTTCTTATCCACCTCAAGAATCCAACACAACTGACAGCACTGAAAACGGTTGAGTGTAGCTCCCGGAATTGGCCCGCAAAGTTTCCCTCCTCAATGGATTCCCTGCATAAAAATGGATTTGGCTTTCAAATTCCTCAATATTTCTCTTGTTATGTACCTCTCTTGATGCTTATAAGAACCCCTAGTTTATATAAATTTGGATTTGGTATCAATATCCCAACTTCTTCCCAATATATGGCCTCAAATCAAGCTCCAAATCCCCCAATAATCGTTGAAATCCATTAAAATCAGCTAAAAATAACCAAAAAATATTATTCTCTGGTCAAAAACCCACAAATGGAAAACGTTCAAGGCACAACCCCCTTCTCTTGGGCTCCTGGTCACACAGGAGTTGCCATGTGGCCTAGGGCTGGGTTGGCGCGCTGGACTTTAGCCCCTAATTTGCGCTAAGCTCTGGTCATATGGCACCACGTGCCGGGGTGCTAAAGCTCCATGTCTCCACATACAGTTTATAGCTCCTGAGTCCACAGCCTCCTAGTCACACGCCTTGGTCAGCAGGGCTAGCCCTGTCAACTGAGCATTATCCTCACAAATCCGCCAATACAAATTTTTGTATTATTTTTTCCATATCACTAACAAGGAACACCTATGGCGTAGACGGTTAGTATGGGGAGTTTATTCTGTTGGTGCCCACAGAGGTCGGGGGTTCAAAACTTGCGAGTAGAAAAACTTTTTGACCCATCCAACATTGGATAAATCCAGGGTGCCACATCGCACCCTCTGATTGGGCCACGTTTCGCCTCGTGATTTGTCTGTACCATACAGTCAGCTACCATGTCACCATCGTACATCTCAGTTACCTGTCCAGTCAGCTACCATGTCACTGTCGTACATCTCAGTTACCTGTCCATTCAGCTACCACGTCATCATCCATACAAACCAGTCACCCTACCACGTCAGCATCTGTACAGTTCAGTCACTCTTCCATGTCATCTTTTGTACAACCTAGTCACCCTGCCGTGTCAACATCCGTACAACCACATGTCGTCTGTACTGCCACATGTTAGTCTCTCATTGGGCCACGTCATGTACATATTTCCACGTGTCATCCATACAGTGCCACCTGTAAAATCTGTATTGGTCCAACTTACCCCAAAAAAGCTAAATTCAAGTGAGATGTGTCACCTCCTGGTGATGCCACATCAGCATGATGACATCATGTTGATGTCACCTATCGTACGGATGATGTCAACAGTACGACCTGTTGAATTTGACTAGTTTGACCTTTTGCTTGTTTGGGAAATTGGTCAGAACGCGATATTTTTGCATACGACATCCATTTGAGAAAAACATTATATGGAACGAATCAATGAGATGAGTCGAATGCAATGGTGTTGGTTTCGTCTGATTCCGAGAAATTTGATTTTTAGGCCTTCATGGATCCATTTTGGATCATGCCTCCCCACTAAGACATTTTGGTCCTCCAAAAGGGTATTAACCAGTTGTTGGCACAGGGACAGACCCAAGGTTAAACTCTAATAGCGCACCAACAAGCCCTAACTACTGGCCCTTTCGACAACACCTATGAAGCAAATGCAGTCTCACCTGAAGTAGAAATAGGGGGTTGCAGGACATAGGTGTCTAACACCAGAGGAAATGAAAAGGGGATCTAGGGAAACACACACATATATGTCTAGTTATTCTTTACCAACTTAAGTCTACTTCGCACAGTATATCTCATATCTATCACAACAATGCATCAACAATATAACATACGGCCAATAACACAGCATCAATCACACATAACAACAATATATATGTGGTTCACCCTCTCCCTAGGACTACATCCATAGAACTGTGTTTCTTGATATATTAATATGAAAGCATACAGTTCTATCTACATTCTTAGCTTGCATATATCTCTCTCTCTCTATTCTTCTCTCCCCTCCCTGCGCACCCAACTGCAGGGTTGATCTTCGCACCCAGCTGAAGATATTACAATACAGACACAATGCTTCTCTTACACAACAATACTCACTCTCTTAACCCATAATGAAAAACTCAGAATCAACAACCAATGAACAACCAACCACGTCCAACCCCACCCAGGTCCTCTAGACCTTTATTTATACATTACAATGACTCTCAGACAACCTTAGGTCGAAACCTAGGTGTCAAAACTATAAATACCATAACCATGGGTGTTTAAAACTCTAGGTCCACTTGACCCATATTTGTTGGGCTTCGCCAGCCTGTCTTTCTTTCTTTTCCATGAGGTGCTCCAAAGCATTTGTTGACATCTTCTTCCGCTTGATGAGTTGTCCATGATCCATCTTCCTTGTTGATCTGTCATCCTCAATATTCTCGTTCAATGGCTAGTTTTCCCTTACTTTGTTCCTTCTTTTCTGCTTCTTTGACCACTTCGACCCATTCTCAGTCAATGTGCCTTCCACGCAATTCATACTTCACCTTCTTTCCTTAATCTTTTCTTTCTTCCATAACCAAGGTCCAACACCAGTCATCAAGTGAGGGATAGGCCACCCCACTTGTTCTTTGTCTTTAAACTCTGTCCTGTGCACCTGTCTCATCAAGATCAATTGTAAAACAACGATGAAAACTGACAGCATATTGTTAGCCACTTGTACTCTTTCACATCTTACTGAAGCCACTACCATCCATGTTGAAAAAATTAACAGTGATAACATCAGAAATATGACTACAAATGAAGTAATATGTTTGTAGTACTTGCAAGACATTAGCTTATCTTTAAGCAAAGTATGATTGAACTTCCATTCTACAACCATCTCATGTTCATGCCTAAGACCAATTGCTTGATTGGGCACAATTATAGGTGTGTTGCTTGCTAATCTACCTTCCTTAATTGTTCCATTGTTTGTAGACATCAATTTTCTTTTAAGTGATGAGCATGTACAACATATTCATTACCTTCTTTAGTTAAGTGATATTGATTATGTTCCCTGTAGAAGATTGTGTTGCGATCATACAAATAAGGGCTACCTAAGACCATTCCACGTTCATTGAGTGGCACCACATCACACGTTACCTCATCCACAAACTTTGATGAAATTGCAAAATCTAAATTGCATTTCTTTGGTATGTGCAATTTATGATTGTTGCTTATCCATTTAGGTGAGTAAGGTTTCTGATGTAGCTTAGTTGTCTATCCCAATTTTTTAACCACTTCCTTTGAAATTAAGTTAGATTGAGATCCGCTATCTATCAATGTATCGATCTTAGTATGTTTCATTATCACCCTTATGTGAAAAAACTTACTTCTAGAATCATATCCATCACCAATTTTACCTGCCAAACCAACTGATGTGATTTTAGTCTCATCACCTGAATCATATCCCAAGTCTGTTGGTAGTGTTGTTGATGCAACTATTTGCCTCCCTTTCCTTTCTTTGAAATACTTTGGTCTCTTCTCTGGGTGCAATTGCCAACAATGGTCATCATCATGCCCTTCTTTCTTGCAATGCTTGCAAGAGAGTTTCTCTTCCTTTCTTGTAGTTGAATTTTCTTTCTTTCCATTCCCCTTCCTTTTGTCCTCTTTCCTTGAAGACGATTTCCCTGATACACCAACTCTAATTTTCCTTGCTTCAATATATGTTGCTTAAACAGAAACCTCATCAAGATTAGTAGGTCCAAACATAAATACAGTGTTACGAATATGTGCAGGTAAACCTTTTATATACTTCATAAGAGTTTATTGGGTATGTAATGGAATATTCAACATTAATGCCATATTAGGAAATTCATCTGTGTATTCTTGCATCGTTTTCCCCTTTCTTAGTTTAAGACCTTTCCATTCAATTAAAGCCTTCTCTTTATAACCCAAAGGATAAAATTTCTTTCTAAGTGCAAAAACAAAATCTTGCCATGATGGAAATGCATTACCAACTTGTTGTGTGCCATTTTGCAACTTACTTTGCCACCAGAATGAGTGTTGTGCCTGCAAGACGAAGCGATGCCAACTTGATTTGGGATTCCTCATCCTTGATTTGTTGCACACTGCAATATGATTCCATCTGTTTGACCCAGTTATCAAGTCTCTCAGCATTGACTTCATCATCATACATGGGTAATTCAAATTTCACATCAAGCTTAAGTAAAGGCATTTCATGTTTATGTTTATGGGAATGTTTTCTTGCGGTGGATTTTGAACTTGTACTTGAAGAAGAAGAAGTTGATGGAGAAGAAGGAGGTTTAGGAGGATCCTCTCCTTCTTCACTTTTGTCTTGTTTAGAAGATTCCCCTTCGAAAGGCCCCTTTTGTTCCAAGTAATCCTCATATAACACCTTTACCATCTCATACATGGTGAATAAAGTCTTTTGCAACTCGATCTCATTCTAAGACATGCCTTCTTCCGATGCCATCTCCTCACTTTGAGAAGTCATCTTTCTTGATCCAATATTAGGATCCCCTTCTACAATCTTTCCTTCACTATGACTTAGTTTTTCCTTGGTAATCATGCAAACTCAAAAACTAACTATCAACCTGCTCTGATACCACTTGATCTGAAACGATCTTTTAAAGACTTGGTTAAATTTTAAGCATGAGTTAATTTGCCAATTAGGAATCGATGAAAGAAGAATAAATTACTGAGATATTATAGCATCCATAATAATAAATGTAGATCATAATGTAATCACAAATAACAACAAAGTTGTTAATGGAGTTTGGCAATATTGCCTACCGTCTCTGGGCCTTTGTCTCAGTGGATGAGGATTTCTTTTTTCTCTTCAATGCTTCAAACGTACATCAGAAAAGTGTCAAAAGGATTACAAATTGGTTTAGTTTTGTTTTGCTTGACCTCAAGAATCCAACACAACTAACGGCACTGAAAACAGTTGAGCGTAGCTCCTAGAATTGGCCCACAAAGTTCCCCTCCTCAATGGATTCCTTGCATAAAAATGGCTTTAGCTTTCAAATTCCTCAGCATTTCTTATGTTTTGAACCTCTCTTAATTTTTCTACGAACCCCTGGTTTATATAGATTTTTATTTGGTATCAATCTCCCAACTTCCTCCCAATATCTGGCCTCAAATCGAGCTCCAGATCCCCTAATAATGGTTAAAATCCATTAAAATGAGATGAAAATAACTAAAAAATATTAATCTATGGTCAAAAACCCACAAATGGAAAAAATACAGAGCATAGTCCCCTTCTCTGAGGTTGTTGGTCACATGGGAGCTTCCATATGGCCTCAGGCTGGGTTGGTGTGTTGGTCTTTATCCGCTGGTTCGCACTAGGCTCTGGTCATATGGCACCACGTGTCGGGGTGCTAAACCTCCACGCCTCCACATACAGTTGCTAGCTCTCGAGTCTGTAGCCTCCTGTTCATGTGCCTTGGTCGGCGAGGCTTGCCTTGTCGACTGGGCCCTATCCCCACAAATCTGCCAACAAAAAGATTTATATTATTTTTTCCATATCACTAACAAGGAACACCTATGGCGTAGACAGTTAGCCCAATGAGTTTATTCCATTGGCGCCCACGGAGGTCGGGGGTTCGAAACTTGCGGGTAAAATTTATTTTTGACCCGGCCAACATTGGATAAATCTAGAGTGCCACATCGAACCCTCTTATTGTGCCACGTGTCGCGTCGTGATTCGTTCGTACCATATAGTCAGCATCTAGTCAATGCACAGTCTGTTGCCACATCACCATCATACATCAGAATCACTTGTCCAGTCAGCTACCACATCAGCATCCATAAAGCCCAGTCACGCTACCACATTAGCACTTGTACAACCACCTGTTGTTTCTAATGCCATGTGTCATCCTGTCATTGGGCCACATCATGTATGGACTGCCACATTTCATTTGTATAGTGTCACGTGTCAAATACATACTGGTCCAAATCAACCTAAAAATGCCAAATTTGAGTGACATGTGTCACCTACTGGTGATGCCATGTCAGCATGATAATGTCATCATGACATCATGCTGATGTCACCTGCCGTACTATTGATTTCAGCAGTACGGCATGTTGACTTTGACCAGTTTTACTTTTTGCATGTTTGGGAAATCGGTCAGAACGCGATATCTTTCGCATACAATGTCCATTTGCGAAAAAATATATATGGACGGAATCAGCATGAAGAACCGGATGCAATGGCACTAGTTTCATCCAATTTCTAAGAACTTTAATTTTTAGGCCTTCTTGGATCCATTTTGGATCATTCACCATCAAAGGATGGTGGCTTAAGCTTCCTTGACTCTCCTTCCAAATTGTCCAATTCATGCCTTCTCCTTTGGTGCCTAATAGGAGACACCTCTGGAATACTTATGGAGTCTTCAGATGCATAAGAATTTCTTCCTAAGTAAGGAGGTGAGTGGTTTCTATGAGTTCTGCTAGAACTTTTTGAATAACCATATTTCCTATGGTTATCTCTTCTTTCATGATACCTACCTTCTTCCTCCTATTTTGAGTTTGATCCCCTCTTTGTTCACCTCTACAACTGATTTAAGCTCTGCATCACTTGAGCATTTATCTAATTTTTTTCTCTCATAATCCTCTCATTGTCTACTTTGTAACTTTGTACTTCTAGCTTTAGGCTTCTCACAGTCTCTCTCAATGTATCTTTCTCCCCTATGTCCTTGTGTCCATTGGATTATGTCCCTACATTACCAACACTGGTATTTTTACCTATGGCCTCTCTATCACGGTTGTAACCTCCTTCTCCATATTCCATTGCTTGAATGTATTCTTACCCTGGACTGATAAGATTACACCCGCCTAACTCCACAAAATGTGAAAGCAACCATTTTGTTAGGGTTATTATAAACAAATTTAATTGTCAAACATTGCTACAAGTCTTTGTTTTTCTTCTCAATTCATGAGGAAAAATATATCATTCTTCACAACATTATAACTCCTTGTTATTTTCCTCAGAATCCTCTGTCCCAATGGCTGAATTATCGCTCCAATTCGATATCGGAGTTGAAAGTCAAGGCTACCTGAAGGAAATTTCACTTTCATGCCCCACCTTTAGTTGATACATAATCGAATTCTGCAAAGGCACTTCCTTCAAACCATGCCCCTATGTGACCATGGCTCAAAACCGTGGCTTAATCCTTCCTTAGCACCTCGCTTCGTGTTCTTCCACATGGGAGCTTGTGTGAACACCATAACCAAGGGTCAGGTTACCTCCCAGGACCTTTTACTTTATCATGAGACCAGCATTGGGACCAAGTCCTCTCGACTTCGGCCTTCGGCTATTCTCCGTTGCCAACTTCCAATTTCTCTTGGAGCTACACTTCGTCAAAGACCTTCCAAAAACTCTACTAGCAGATCAGATGGTCAATATTTGATCTCCCGTTGAATGCATGACCCCGCCCCTAGTTGGAGGCTTCAACGGAAATCAACGGCTGCGACTTAATCAAATTTTGAGATGGACATCTCTCCACCAACTCAAAAATTCGGTGCTCTGGGGCTCTAGGACATTCAATTCCCATGTCTCTCAATTCCCCTAGAGTGACACCCCATCGAAGTATTCACCCAGTTCTTCCACGTGTTAATCATACAGTTGTAACTTAATCAAGCGCTAGGACAGATGATCCTCAATCAATTCGGAAATTATGTGCTACAGGGCTATGGGACATTTAGTTCACGAGTCTCTCAATTTCCTTGGACTGACAAACCTCTGAAGCACTTACCTTACTCCCTATGCTTGATCCAACGATTGAGAGAGGTCCTGAACAGATCTCAGATCGACGGTTTGGGTGCCTTCGCAACTTTGGGATTTGCAACTTTTCACTAACAGAAACTTGGACACCCCTAGAGTCACATACTCTCGGAGATGACACGACATGCTAACATCACCTAGGGTGAGGTGGACCCGTGGTACATGTTCCACGTGTAACTAAAAAATGGATAGATCGAGTCCAAAAAGGTGTTAAATCCGGGAGACACGTATCCACGCACGACCCCCTTGCCACGTGGCACAATCCACATCATCAATCAAACGGACGGTCCACACTTTACTTCCTAATCTCCAGCTGAGATCAAATCTGAGACTCTGGGACTCTGGGCTTCGGAATTTTTCTGACTCCAACACACGTTATCTCCCGGATAGTCGAACGTCGAACTGAAATTGACGACTCACACTCCTCCCACGGTCAACGACTGTGATTAACTCTGGGCTTCGAGCTTCGGGGCTTCTCGCTCTAGATGACCCCCACACTCCTGAACTATCGAATACCGAAGTGGCGAGGTTTTGTAGCTCTGAAACTTCGCTATCCTTCCACCCTTGTTGGGTGTGACGACCCACAATACTCTCAAAGTCCTCCCTTCAATCTAATGGTCTATGGGGATTTCAGGACTTTATCGCTCTAGGGCTCTGGGCTGTAACAGTTCATCAAAGTTTAAAACTCTCAGAGTGAAAAATTCTGAAGTGGTCCATGTCGGTTGTCCACGATCAACAGCAAATATCCCTCCGCAACTCCCATCAGATTGGACGGCTGACGGAGCTTCACAACTTAGGCCTTCAGTAGTTCAGTCTTTGTCTACCTACCAATATCGTCGAAGCGACGAAGTTCTGAATATCTTCTTATCCTGCTTGGCTTCGATCAACGACTGACGATCGATCAGTCAAATCCGACAGCTGAGATTTAATTCTTTACCCAACCTCTTGTTCGTCTTCATCAGACATCCCTTGTTCACCTACCTTCTAATCTAACGGTCCACATATCCCTCGATCCCACGGTGGTGATCGCTCCTGAATTCAAAAGAAACGGTCATGACTGCAAGATCCTTTACAAAACATATATGACGTTCTCGCTACCGCGTGATCTCTGCAACATCGTTTCTCCTAAGCTTCCCTATTCAAGGTGTACTTGATCTTAACAACAAGATCATCTCTAATAGATCCAACCCATTCCGGGTCGATGTTTCAACCTGTATCTTTGATACCAATCTGTGGCGTACCCATCCACCATAGGCTAGGCTACACCACTTCTGTAATGTACCCAGCCACCCTAGGCTGTCCACACTACTTCAATATCGCTCTCAAACTTCTTTCAAGTTCCGTTACATTTCTAATTAATAAGGATGCATGAAATGTTCAAACGCATTGATCAATATTTTTTCTACAACATAAAAGAAATTAACCATACAACACGCACAACAATAACCAACAAGCATGCATATTCTAGATACTATATTCAAAGACAAATAAACACACAGCGGAATAAATCATACACAGGTAAATAACCATAATAGAGAGAACTTATCTTTTCCGAAAACAAGACACCAACTGGTTGTAGACCAAGGACATTCCACCCAACCGTAGACATTGTTGTTCCAAGTCTCAGTAGCAGTGTCACCCCCGAGCCAGGGCTATGAGTCCACAAGGACGGATTACAGGGTGTCACTCAGCTTCCTAAACCAATCAGCACTCAATCTCTCACAGGCCTTTCAGCACTCCCAGCATTCCAAAATACACCGTCTCTCTTCTACCCAGTTTGCACAACCCAAGAGAATGGACCCCCTCCTCTGCCACATAGTCCCTCGGGTTGTCCATCTCTTCCAGGGATCCAGTTCTTCTACTCAAGAATATCCCTGCTATGACTCTCAAGACTCGCAGTTGTGAGTTAATTGAAACATAGGCCAAGGCATCACAGACATGCATGCACCAACTCCTAGTTGGAATACACCAGCATTCTATACAACCAACGATTATGGATCTATTCAACAATTTGATTTCCCTCCCCAAGCATCTCTTGAATTAGATGGGATGATTAGGTGAAGGGATGAGTGGAGAAAACAAGAGAAATGAAAGGTGTGAATAGTGACCAGTTGAGTTAGTGAGTGAAGAATAAGAAACCAGCCGAAGAACCCTCACCCCAGACCAAGGATGGGTTTTTGTAGTTCTTGGAATCAAGGAACCACTTGTCCTTCCTCCCAAGAAGCTCACGTAATTGTTATTCTCCCTTAAATAAAATATAAAATAAATAATTAGCCCCTCAATCCCCCTCTCTTGTGGAATCATAGCCCTCTATAACTCTTTTCCTTGTCCGTCTAGAATCCAACGATGTGTTTTATATTAATAATAATCAAAACATTGCATTTTCTAGGCACGTTGGCCTCTTAATAATTGTTTAGGCACTCTGGCATTTCATAACTTAACAAAATAAAATATTTAATATAGGGTCCAACAACATCTATGTTTTATCATTTTCTCTCCTATTCAACATGAGTAGAATTGTTGGAGTTTTCATGTATGAGATTTTCTAGTGTTTGATCTTCTCAAACGCCTGCTTCATGTCCTCATACTGGCCCTTTACTTATGTTGTCTTGTCATCTAGTTTTGTGATCTCTACGTTGTAGCCCTGGATGTCCCTCGGTTCCATGAATAATTTTACCTAATATTCTTTCAATTGTTCATTTAGTTTGATAACTTCCTCTTTGAACAGGGTGAGGAATTTTTTTCCTTCTTTGTTTCCTTCCAACTGTAGTTGCCTCATTTCTTCCTCTAGGAGCGATATCTTTTGACTTTGTTTTTCATCTAGTTGAATTTTTTCCACTCCCTTCGTTGTAAGACTCGATATCTCTTGAATATATTTATGCATGACCTTTTCAGGCTATTTTTCATGTATCTGATTTTCCTCATCTACTTTATTATGGAATTCTTTTTCTATTTCCTACCTCTAGAGTTGTAGTTGTTTCTCTAAGACAGCTAGTTTGCGCTTATACTCTTCTATCATGTTGTTGAGTTCATTCATTGTCACAGTGTCGCATGAAGTGTTTTTTTTTTCTCAACTACTTCTTTCTGTGGGTTTTCTCTAGTTACAATTCAATCAATGCTCCTTTTGTGTTTCTTTCATCCTGATGGATCTCCTATCTTTTGTCTTTTCGATGGTCTTTGTGTGATTCCCTGCTTTGAATTACTGTAGTAAATATTTTCTACAGTATTCACTTCATCATCAATTTCTAACGTCTTCAAGGATGAATATGAGAAGTCAGACAATATTACATTCATAGGAGTCCCTATGTTTAAGGGAGAGGTCAAAGTCAATACTACTCTGGTTGTTCTTGAGATGGAAAATTTGCTTCTCTTCTCCTCTTCTTTCTTCTTCTTCAATTATACATCCATTTGTGTCACTATTGGAATTCTCTCATGTTCTTCGGCAGTCGAGAGGGCATATTCTTTAAACACTTTATTTTATTGTTTCGCGGATTCATGGGATGCTTCATCATTCGTGACTTTGTGGGTTCTCTCGACTTCAATGGCCTTGCAGGAGCGTGACTCTTCTGTTGGATTGTCTTTCTCCACATATTTGTGGGCATTTTTTTCCTCCACGGGGATGCGAGATGTATCAACTTCTCCAGGTGAATTATCCTACACTTTCTTTTTCATACCCCTCTCTTCAGCCTCGAAGAATTTCCTTAGATCTTCTTTGCCTTTTTCTTTTCAGACTTGTTCATCTGCATCCATCTTTTCCCTAGTGTCCCTTATTTCTTTTTGTTGTTGTTGAAGAAAAATAATTTTCTTCTCTTCTTGTTCTACCTGAAAAACATCAGCCTAGGGTGTACCTGCTACATGGGCCAATACTTATTCATATGACCTGGCCTTGTGAAAAACTTCTTCTTCTTCCCATGTTTCATGTTTGAATGGGGGTACCATCTTCATTGTCTTGAAGTGATTATACATTACACTTTTGGGGTCATGGTTATTCACTTTCCTTGTGCATAAAATTATCTCTTTCATAGCTAAGACCTCCTTCCTTGCATGTGTGAGATTCAACAGTGTGAATTTCTCCAACCTAATCGAGAAACTAGGCCAACTCCTCTTGTTCGTCGTCTGCAAGGTAGTTGCTACGCCAACTTCCACTTTGTATGCCACCTATTTGGCCAGAAGTTTATCTGAAACATACCTGGGCAATAGGTGTGTTGGGGCACTACATTTATACACATGAATGTAGGTGTAACTATTTTCCATGTACCAATCTGTTATTTCTTGCAAGGTTTCTAGTGCTTTTGATGATATTTTTCTGTAGGTTCTGGTCAGAAAACAGTTGATAATAGGTGCATTAAAGTAATTGTAGATTTGATAGAAAAAATCCTAATACTAGCTCATCCATAATTCAGAGAAATATATATGAATAGGGGGCGATTATATATTCTTGTTCCAACCCATTTATAGATTAGGTACATATGCACAAATAGATTTAATATGGAATGCAGACATATAAAAACTTGGTTGTGATTTCCTTTATGAGTCTCTTGGATGTTGATGTAGATGTTGGCTGATAAGATCAATGCCCAATTGAACTTTGATCATGTTTTTGCTAATGCATGCATCATAGATGTCCACTCTTGTTTGAAGTGTATGCAATTCTCCTCCCCATATAATATGCATATCATGCCAATCAATAGTTGATGTGGGGGTTTAAAATACTGGGTATTGTATACCTGACTGAGCTTTCTAGCGAAGGGATTTTCTTGGTCCCACCAATCCTGAATCATCTCTAGTGGCTTCAATTTTACCACAGTAAATTTCTATAGGAATCCCTTGTTCAAAAACACAAATGGATTTGGTAGCTTATAAATCTTGTGGAAAAAGTTTGGATTTAAAGGAGAAATTATAATCCCCTTTTTGTTGGTGATAACATGTGCCTATGTATTCACATTCTCGTATGCACATCTAGGCACTTCACTATAAGGTAGGACTATGGGCCAAGAAACAATGACATGGATATCGATCTTCTGTATATTCTAATACACATTGAAATCGGGGTCATTTTCTGAGAATTCCCCTCTACAAAACATATTGTACATTTATTCCCATGTGTTGCAATGCTAAATTCCTATGTGGTGGATGGTATCAAATACTATCATTGTGTCTGAGCTTCTAGCTCGAGGTGTCATCACTAACTGTGTAGTTTTGGTTATGTGCCCTGTGGCTCTAAACATTTCCTCGTTCTCGTGGCCTGTAATATTTACAACTATGTAATTTATTCAAATTTTTCATACACGTAACTTTAATTCAAAAATATTAATCATCTACCCTGATATATATGACACATAAATACTTTGGCATCCATATACCCTTATTCATAAATATTGATCATGTGAATGATCAAGTCTCGGCCTTGTATCCAACCTGTTAGCCATCGATGAATTAATGCAATTAATTTTAGTAATTATTTCACAGGTGGGAAACAACACATGATTGAGTGACCTTTTCATTATGCGGGTTTGTGAGGAGATGACCCTCACGGCTTGTGACTCACGGGTGTGAAGTAATCACATGTGAATTGTATCGCGAAGACATGAGATATTTTGTGGGGTCCACTTTGCATCTTCGGTCAAATGTATATGTATATACCTTTTGGATTATCATACTTCGGTGAAGAGGAGTTGTAGGCTATGTTGAAATGTGGTTTGTGGGGAGGTAGAGAATATCTTTTGGCATGTTTGGATGAATTGCCGCGAAGAGTTATTCCAAACAAGTGTGCATTTCATGGCCTGCAAGTGATTGTAACACTTGGTAAGGCATGCGCTCTCGTTATGAATTTCCCACGAGCGATTTCCTGCAAGCTTGCGCTTCGTGGGTCACGGGAAAATAGTTGTGAATGCTTGGAGAACTCATTGAGGCACATAGCTGGGCAATAGGTGTGTTGGGGCACTACTTCTATACACATGAATGCAAGTGTAACTATTTTCCATGTACCAATCTATTATTTCTTGCAAGGTTTCTAGTGATTTTGATGATATTTTTCTACAGGTTCTGGTCGGAAAACGGTTGAGACATAGGTGCATTAAAGTAATCATAGATTTGATAGAAAAAATACTAATACTAGCTCATCCATAATTCATAGAAATATACATGAATAGGGGGCGAGTCTAGATTCTTGTTCCAACCCATTTATGGATTAGTTACATATGCACAAATAGCATTAATAAGGAAGGTAGACATATAAACACCTGGTTGTGATTTCCTTTACGAGTCTCTTGGACATTGAGGCAGATGTTGGCTGATAAGATCGATGACCAATTGAATACCGCTCATGTTTCTACTAATGCATGCATCATGGATGTCCACTCTTGTTTGAAGTGTATGCAATTATGCTCCCCATATAATATGCATATCATGGAAATCAATAGTTGATGTGGGGGTCTAAAATATTGGGTATTGTATACTTGACTGAGCTTGGAAGTGAAGGGATTTTCTTGGTCCCACCAATAATGAATGAGCTCTAGTCATGGCTTCAGTTTTTCCACAGTAAACTTCTCTAAGAATTCCTTGTTCAAGAACACAAATGGATTTGGTAGCTTATAAATCTTGTGGAAAATGTTTGGATTTAGAGGAGCAATTCCAATCCCCTTTCTGTTTGTGATTACCTATGCCTATGTATTCACATTCTCATATGCACATATGGGAACTTCACTATAAGGTAGGACTATGGGTCGAGAAACAACGACGTGGATGTCGCTCTTTTGTATATTCTAATGCACATTGAAATTGGGGTCATTTTCTAAGAATTCCCCACTACAAAACATATTATACATTTATTCCCATGTGTTGCATCCCTAAATTCCTATGTGGTGGATGGTATCAGATATTACCATTGTGTCTGAGATTCTAGATCGAGGTGTCATCTCTAACTGTGGAGTTTTAGTTCTACGCCCTGTGGCTCTAAACATTTCCTCGTTCATGTGGCCTGTAATATTTACAAATATGTAATTTATTCAAATTTATCATACACGTAACTTTAATTCACAAATATTAATCATCTACCCTGAGAGATATGACACATAAATACTTTGGCATCTGTATACACTTAGTCATAAATATCGATCTTTTGAATGATCAAGTCTCGGCCATGTATCCAACCTATTAGACATCAAGGAATTAATGCAATTAATTTTAGTGATTATTTCATAGGTGGGAAACAACACATGATTGAGGGACCTTTTCATTATGCAGGTTTTTGGGGAGATGAACCTCACGGATTTCGACTCACAGGTGTGGGCTAATCACATGTGAATGGTGTCATGACTACATGAGATATTTTGTGGGGTCCACTTTGATTCTTTGGTCAAATGTATATGTAAATACCTTTTGGAGTATCATACTTCGGTGAAGAGGAGTTGTAGGTTGTGCTGAAATTTGGTGTGTGCATTTCGTGGCCTGCAAGTGATTGTAACTCTTGGTAAGGCATGAGCTCTCATTATGAATTTCCCACGAGCGATTTCCCACAATCTTGCGCTTCATGGGTCACAGGAAAATAGTCGTGAATGCTTGGAGAAATCATTGAGGCACATACCAGGGCAATAGGTGTGTTGGGGCACTACATCTATACATATGAACGCATGTGTAACTATTTTCCATGTACCAATCTACTATTTCTTTCAAGGTTTCTAGTGCTTTTGATGATATTTTTCTGCAGGTTCTAGTCGGAAAAAAGCTGATACATAGGTGCATTAAAGTAATCATAGATTTGATAGAAAAAATCCTAATAATAGCTCATCTATAGTTCATAGAAATATACATGAATAGGGGGCGAGTCTAGATTCTTGTTCCAACCCATTTATGGATTAGGTACATATGCACACATAACATTAATAAGGAAGCCAGACATATAAAAACCTGGTTGTGATTTCCTTTACAAGACTCTTGGACGTTGAGGCAGATGTTGGTTGTTAAGATCGATGCCCAATTGAATACCACTCATGTTTATACTAATGCATGCATCATGGATGTCCACTCTTGTTTGAAGTGTATGCAATTATCCTCCCCATATAATATGCATATCATGGAAATCAATAGTTGATGTGGGGGTTTAAAATACTGGGTATT
>ML833256.1:69611-81265 GCA_009831015.1 Picea engelmannii
ATGATATGATGTGATATGTCTTGCATAGTGAAGAAAATGGGTTTAAATGATTGGTATGGGTTGGACGGTTGTGGAAATTCATATAAATGGAAGCTTAAAGGATGATTTTTTGTTGCATTAAGGTATGGGTGTGGGTGTGGAATTCATGCTAATGTGTATCTATGAGCAAAGTAATTATTCTCGTATATAACGAAGAATTTTATTTCCTAAAATATCACAGGCGTGGTTTAAAAAAGGATTGATTTGATGCATTTGAGAATTAAGTAGAATACAAATTCATTGTATGAATTTGAATTTGGTTTGAGGCATGTGCTTTATTGCTTCTAATATCAAATAAATAAGACTAGGAATTTCATAATGAATACCATTGAATGATTCCTAGGTAAGATATGTGGTCTTTAATGTGTAATTTCGTGGGGAATAAAATTTAATGTGAAATTTCATGGGAATTGGGATAGAAGTGAATATAATTCCACTCTTAGTGAATTGGGGTGTTGAATTCATAATACAACTGGATGATTATATGGCCTACAAAATGCAAAAGATACTTGGTTTTGGATATTTTTACTTTGGATGCATAATTGTATGGGTAGATAGTGGTATCAACAGAATTTGGTTAGCTTATGGAAAGTAAAATGAAGTCTATTTTGCAATTGGACAAGTTTAAGATTAGATTCAAGCTTGGAATGTATTTTGTGATGGCCTGTAACTTGTGTGAATAAAGAAGAGGATTCATAATTTTGTGGAGTTTATTCGTTTTCATACATTGCTTGAAGTCTTTATGTATGTATTAATATCAAGAAATAATGCATGAAACATGTTTAGCAATTGAAAATCATGAATGAAAATCATGATGTCATGCTGACGTCACCTGTCGTACTGTTGATTTCAGCAATACGGCATGTTGACTTTGACCAGTTTGACTTTTTGCATGTTTGGGAAATCGGTCAGAACGCGATATCTTTCGCATACAACGTCCATTTGCGAGAAAATATATATGGATGGAATCAACATGAAGAATCGGATGCAATGGCACTGGTTTCATCCGATTTCAAAGAACTTTAATTTTTAGGCCTTCTTGGATCCATTTTGGATCATTCACCATCAAAGGATGGTGGCTTAAGCTTCCTCGACTCTCCTTGCAAATTTTCCAATTCATGCCTTCTCCTTTGGTGCCTAATAGGAGACACCTCTAGAATACTTATGGAGTCTTCAGATGCATAATAATTTCTTCCTAAGTAAGGAGGTGAGTGGTTTCTATGAGTTTTGCTAGAACTTTTTGAATAACCATCTTTCCTGTGGTTATCTCTTCTTTCATGACACCTACCTTCTTCCTCATATTTTGAGTTTGATCCCCTCTTTGTTCACCTCTACAACTGATTTAAGCTCTGCATCACTTGAGCATTTATCTAATTTTTTTCTCTCATAATCCTCTCATTGTCTACTTTGTAACTTTGTACTTCTAGCTTCAGGCTTCTCACAGTCTCTCTCAATGTTTCTTGCTCCCCTATGTCCTTGTGTCCATTGGATTATGTCCCTACATTACCAACACTGGTATTTTTACCTATGGCCTCTCTATCATGGTTGTAACCTCCTTCTCCATATTCCATTGCTTGAATGTATTCTTACCCTGGACTGATAAGATTACACCCGCCTAACTCCACAAAATGTGCAAGCAACCATTTTGTTAGGGTTATTATAAACAAATTTAATTGTCAAACATTGCTACAAGTCTTTGTTTTTCTTCTCAATTCATGAGGAAAAATATATCATTCTTCACAACATTACAGCTCCTTGTTATTTTCCTCAGAATCCTCTGTCCCAATGGCTGAAATATCGCTCCAATTCGATATCGGAGTTGAAAGTCAAGGATACCTGAAGGAAATTTCACTTTCATCCCCCACCTTTAGTTTATACATAATTTAATTCTGCAAAGGCGTTTCCTTCAAACCATGCCCCTATGTGACCATGGCTCAAAATCGCAGCTTAATCCTTCCTTATCACCTCGCTCTGTGTTCTTCCACATGGGAGCTTGCACGAACACCATAACCAAGGGTCGGGTTACCTCCCAGGACCTTTTACTTTATCATGAGACCGACATTGGGACCAAGTCCTCTCGACTTCGGCCTTCGGCTATTCTCCGTTGTCAACTTCCAATTTCTCTCGGAGCTACACTTCGTCAAAGACCTTCCAAAAACTCTACTAGCATATCAGATGGTCAATATTTGATCTCCCGTTGAATGCATGACCCCGCCCCCAGTTGGAGGCTTCAACGGAAATCAATGGCTGCGACTTAATCAAATGTTGAGATGGACATCTCTCCACCAACTCAAACATTTGGCGCTCTGGGGCTCTAGGACATTCAATTCCCATGTCTCTCAATTCCCCTAGAGTGACACCCCATCGAAGTATTCACCCAGTTCTTCCACATGTTAATCATACAGTTGTAACTTAATCAAGCTCTAGGACAGATGATCCTCAATCAATTCAGAAATTATGTGCTCCAGGGCTACGGGACATTCATTTCACGAGTCTCTCAATTTCCTTGGACTGACAAACCTCCGAAGCACTTACCTTACTCCCTATGCTTGATCCAACGATTGAGAGAGGTCCTGAACAGATCTCAGATCGACGGTTTGGGTGCCTTCGCGACTTTGGGATTTGACACTTTTCACTAACAGAAACTTGGACACCCCTAGAGTCACATACTCTCGGAGATGACACGACATGTTGACATCACCTAGGGTGACGTGGACCCGTGGTACATGTGCCACGTGTCACTAAAAAATGGATAGATCGAGTCCAAAAAGGTGTTAAATCCGGGAGACACGTATCCACGCACGACCCCCTTTCCGCGTGGCACAATCCACATCATCAATCAAACGGACGGTCCACACTTTACTCCCTAATTTCCAGCTGAGATCAAATCCGAGACTCCGGGACTCTGGGCTTCGGAATTTTTTTGACTCCAACACACGCTACCTCCTGGATAGTCGAACGTCGAACTGAAATCGACGACTCACACTCCTCCCACAGTCAACGACTGTGATTAACTCTGGGCTTCGTGTTTCTGGGCTTCTCGCTCCAGATGACCCCCACACTCCTGAACTATCGAACACCGAAGTGGCGAGGTCTTGTAGCTCTGAAATTTCACTATCCCTCCACCCTTGTTGGGTGTGACAACCCACAATACTCTTGAAGTCCTCCCTTCAATCTAATGTTCTATGGGGATTCTAGGGCTTCAGCGCTCTAGGGCTCCGGGCTGTAACAGTTCATCAAAGTTTAAAACTCTCAGAGTGAAAACTCCTGAAGTGGTCCATGTCGGTTGTCCACGATCAACAACAAATATCCCTCCGCACCTCCCATCAAATCGAACAGCAGACGGAGCTTCACAACTTAGACCTTCAGTAGTTTAGGATTTGTCTACCTACCAATATCATCGAAGCGACGAAGTTCTGAATATATTCTTATCCTGCTTGGCTTCGATCAACGACTGACGATCGATCAGTCAAATCCGACAGCTGGGATTTAATTCTTTACCCAACCTCTTGTTCGTCTTCATCAGATGTCCCTTGTTCACCAGCCTTTCGATCTGACGGTCCACATATCCCTCGATCCCACGGTGGTGATCGATCTTGAATTCAAAAGGAACGGTCATGACTGCAAGATCCTTTACAAAACATATCTGACGTTCTCGCTACCGCGTGATCTCTGCAACATCGTTTCTCCTAAGCTTCCCTATTCAAGGTGTACTTGATCTTAACAACAAGATCATGTCTAATAGATCCAACCCATTCCGGGTCGATGTTTCAACCTGTAGCTTTGATACCAATCTGTGGCGTACCCATCCACCGCAGGCTAGGCTACACCACTTCTGTAATGTACCCAGCCACCCTAGGTTGGCCACGCTACTTCAATCTCGCTCTCAGACTTCTTTCAAGTTCCGTTACATTTCTAATTAATAAGGATGTATGAAATGTTCAAACGCATTGATCAATATTCTTTCTACAACACAAAATAAATTAACCATACGACACGCACAGTAATAACCAACAAGCATGCATATTCTAGATACTAGATTCAAAGACAAATAAACACATAGCAGAATATATCATACACAGGTAAATAACCATAACAGAGAGAACTTATGTTTTCTGAAAACAAGACACCAACTGGTTGTAGACCAAGGACATTCCACCCAACCGTAGACATTGTTGTTCCAAGTCTCAGTAGCAGTGTCACCCCCGAGCCAGGGCTATGAGTCCACAAGGACGGATTACAGGGTGTCACTCAGCTTCCTAAACCAATCAGCACTCAATCTCTCACAGGCCTTTCAGCACTCCTAGCATTCCAAAATACACCAACTCTCTTCTACCCAGTTTGCACAACCCAAGAGAATGGACCCCCTCCTCTGCCACATAGTCCCTCAGGTTGTCCATCTCTTCCATGGATCCAGTTCTTCTACTCAAGAATATCCCTGCTATGACTCTCAAGACTCGCAGTTGTGAGTTAACTGAAACATAAGCCAAGGCATCATAGACATGCATGCACCAACTCCTGGTTGGAATACACCATCATTCTATACAACCAACGATTATGGCTCTATTCAACAATTTGATTCCCCCCCCCAAGCATTTCTTGAATCAGATGGGACGATTAGGTGAAGGGATGAGTGGAGAAAACAAGAGAAATGAAAGGTGTGAATAGTGACCAGTTGAGTTAGTGAGTGAAGAATAAGAAACCAGCCGAAGAACCCTCACCCCAGACCAAGGATGGGTTTTTGTAGTTCTTAGAATCAAGGAACCACTTGTCCTTCCTCCCAAGAAGCTCACGTAATTGTTATTCTCCCTTAAATAAAATATAAAATAAATACTTAGCCCCTCAATCCCCCTCTCTTATGGAATCATAGCCCTCTATAACTCTTGTCCTTGTCCATATAGAATCCAACGATGTGTTTTATATTAATAATGATCAAAACATTGCATTTCCTAGGCACGTTGGCCTCTTAATAATTGTTTAGGCACTCTGGCATTTCATAGCTTAACAAAATAAAATATTTAATATAGGGTCCAACAACATCTATGTTTTATCATTTTCTCTCCTATTCAACATGAGTAGAATTGTTGGAGTTGTCATGTATGCGATTTTCTAGTGTTTGATCTTCGCAAACGCCTGCTTCATGTCCTCATATTGGCCCTTTACTTATGCTGGCTTGTCATCTAGTTTTGTGATCTCTACATTGTAGCCCTGGATGTCCCTCGGTTCCATGAATAAGTTTACCTAATATTCTTTCAATTGTTCATTTAGTTTGATAACTTCCTCTTTGAACAGGGTGAGGAATTTTTTTCCTTCTTTGTTTCCTTCCAACTGTAGTTGCCTCATTTCTTCCTCTAAGAGCGATATCTTTTGACTTTGTTTTTCAGCTAGTTGAATTTTTTCCACTCCCTTTGTTGTAAGACTCGATATCTCTTGAATGTATTTATGCATGACCTTTTCAGTCTATTTTTCATGTATCTGATTTGCCTCATCTACTTTAATATGGAATTATTTTTCTATTTCCTACCTCTAGAGTTGTAGTTGTTTCTCTAAGACAGCTAGTTTGTGCTTATACTCTTCTATCATGTTGTTGAGTTCATTCATTGTCACAGTGTCGCATGAAGTGTTTTTTTTTTTCTCAACTACTTCTTTCTGTGGGTTTTCTATAGTTACAATTCAATCAATGCTCCTTTTGTGTTTCTTTCATCCTGACGAATCTCCTATCTTTTGTCTTTTCGACGGTCTTCGTGTGATTCCCTGCTTTGAATTACGGTAGTAAAAAAATTCTACAGTATTCACTTCATCATCAATTTCTAACGTCTTCAAGATGAATATGAGAAGTCAGACAATATTACATTCATAGGAGTCCCTATGTTTAAGGGAGAGGTCAAATTCAATACTACTCTGGTTGTTCTCGGGATGGAAAATTTGCTTCTCTCCTCCTCTTCTTTCTTCTTCTTCAATTCTACATCCATTTGTGTCACTGTTGGAATTCTCTCATGTTCTTCGGCAGTCGAGTGGGCATATTCTTTAGACACTTTCTTTTATTGTTTTGCGGATTCATGGGATGCTTCATCATTCGTGACTTTGTCGGTTCTCTCGACTTCAATGGCCTTGTAGGAGCGTGACTCTTTTGTTGGATTGTCTTTCTCCACGTATTTGTGGGAATTTTTTTCCTCCATGGGAATGCGAGATGTATCAACCTCTCTAGGTGAATTATCTTTCACTTTCTTTTTCATACCCCTCTCTTCAGCCTCGAAGAATTTCCTTAGAGATTCTTTGTCTTTTTCTTTTCGGACTTGTTCATCTGCATCCATCTTTTCCCTAGTGTCCCTTATTTATTTTTGTTGTTGTTGAAGAAAAATAATTTTCTTCTCTTCTTGTTCTACCCGAAAAACATCGGCCTAGGGTGTACCTGCTACATGGGCCAATACTTATTCATATGACCCAGCCTTGCGGAAAAATTCTTCTTCTTCCCATGTTTCTTGTTGAAGGGGGGTACCATCTTCATTGTCTTGAAGTGATTATACAACACACTTTTGGAGTCATGGTTATTCACTTTCCTTGTGCATAAAATTAGCTCTTTCATAGCTAATACCTCCTTCCTTGCATGTGTGAGATTCAACAGTGTGAATTTCTCCAACCTAATCGGGAAACTAGGCCAACTCCTCTTGTTCGTCGTCTGCAAGGTAGTTGCTACGCCAACTTCCACTTTGTATGCCACCTATTTGGCCAGAAGTTTATCTGAAACATACCTAGGCAATAGGTGTGTTGGGGCACTACATTTATACACATGAATGTAGGTGTAACTATTTTCCATGTACCAATCTGTTATTTCTTGCAAGGTTTCTAGTGCTTTTGATGATATTTTTCTGCAGGTTCTGGTCAGAAAACAGTTGATAATAGGTGCATTAAAGTAATCGTAGATTTGATAGAAAAAATCCTAATACTATCTCATCCATAATTCAGAGAAATATATATGAATAGGGGGCGATTATATATTCTTGTTCCAACCCATTTATAGATTAGGTACATATGCACAAATAGATTTAATATGGAATGCAGACATATAAAAACTTGGTTGTGATTTCCTTTATGAGTCTCTTGGATGTTGAGGTAGATGTTGGCTGATAAGATCAATGCCCAATTGAATATCGATAATGTTTCTGCTAATGCATGCATCATAGATGTCCACTCTTGTTTGAAGTGTATGCAATTCTCCTCCCCATACAATATGCATATCATGGCAATCAATAGTTGATGTGGGGGTTTAAAATATTGGGTATTGTATACCTGACTGAGCTTTCTAGCGAAGGGATTTTCTTGGTCCCACCAATCTTGAATCATCTCTAGTGGCTTCAATTTTACCACAGTAAATTTCTCTAGGAATCCCTTGTTCAAAAACACAAATGGATTTGGTAGCTTATAAATCTTGTGGAAAAAGTTTGTATGTAGAGGAGAAATTATAATCCCCTTTTTGTTGGTGATAACATGTGCTTATGTATTCACATTCTCGTATGCACATCTGGGAACTTCACTATAAGGTAGGACTACGGGCCAAGAAACAATGACATGGATGTCAATCTTCTATATATTCTAATACACATTGAAATCGGGTTTATTTTCTGAGAATTCCCCGCTACAAAACATATTGTACATTTATTCCCATGTGTTGCAACACTAAATTCCTATGTGGTGGATGGTATCAAATACTATCATTGTGTCTGAGCTTCTAGCTCGAAGTGTCATCATTAACTGTGTAGTTTTGGTTATGTGCCCTGTGGCTCTAAACATTTCCTCGTTCACGTGGCCTGTAATATTTACAAATATGTAATTTATTCAAATTTTTCATACACGTAACTTTAATTCACAAATATTAATCATCTACCCTAAAATATATGACACATAAATACTTTGGCATCCATATACCCTTATTCATAAATATAGATCATGTGAATGATCAAGTCTCGCCCCTGTATCCAACCTGTTAGCCATCGATGAATTAATGCAATTAATTTTAGTAATTATTTCACAGGTGGGAAACAACACATGATTGAGTGACCTTTTCGTTATGCGGGTTTGCGAGGAGATGAACCTCATGGCTTGTGACTCACGGGTGTGAACTAATCACAGGTGAATTGTATTGCGAAGACATGAGATATTTTGTGGGGTCCACTTTGCATCTTCGGTCAAATGTATATGTATATACCTTTTGGATTATCATACTTCGGTGAAGAGGAGTTGTAGGCTATGTTGAAATGTGGTTTGTGGGGAGGTAGAGAATATCTTTTGGCATGTCTGGATGAATTGTCGCGAAGAGTTTTTCCAAACAAGTGTGCATTTCATGGCCTGCAAGTGATTGTAACACTTGGTAAGGCATGCGCTCTCGTTATGAATTTCCCACGAGCGATTTCCCGCAAGCTTGCGCTTCGTGGGTCATGGGAAAATAGTTGTGAATGCTTGGAGAACTCATTGAGGCACATACCTGGGCAATAGGTGTGTTGGGACACTACTTCTATACACATGAATGCAGGTGTAACTATTTTCCATGTACCAATCTATTATTTCTTGCAAGGTTTCTAGTGATTTTGATGATATTTTTCTGTAGGTTCTGGTCGGAAAACGGTTGATACATAGGTGAATTAAAGTAATCATAGATTTGATAGAAAAAATACTAATACTAGCTCATCCATAATTCATATAAATATACAAGAATAGGGGGAGAGTCTAGATTCTTGTTCCAACCCATTTATGGATTAGGTACATATGCACAAATAGCATTAATAAGGAAGGTAGACATATAAAAACCTAGTTGTGATTTCCTTTACGAGTCTCTTGGACATTGAGGCAGATGTTGGCTGATAAGATCAATGACCAATTGAATACCGCTCATGTTTATACTAATGCATGCATCATGGATGTCCACTCTTGTTTGAAGTGTATGCAATTATGCTCCCCATATAATATGCATATCATGGAAATCAATAGTTGATGTGGGGGTCTAAAATATTGGGTATTGTATACTTGACTGAGCTTGGAAGTGAAGGGATTTTCTTGGTCCCACCAATAATGAATGAGCTCTAGTCATGGCTTCGGTTTTTCCACAGTAAACTTCTCTAAGAATCCCTTGTTCAAGAACACAAATGGCTTTGGTAGCTTATAAATCTTATGGAAAATGTTTGGATTTAGAGGAGCAATTCCAATCCCCTTTCTGTTTGTGATTACCTATGCCTGTGTATTCACATTCTCATATGCACATATGGGAAATTCACTATAAGGTAGGACTATGGGTCGAGAAACAACGACGTGGATGTCGCTCTTTTGTATATTCTAATGCACATTGAAATTAGGGTCATTTTCTAAGAATTCCCCGCTACAAAACATATTATACATTTATTCCCATGTGTTGCATCCCTAAATTCCTATGTGGTGGATGGTATCAGATATTACCATTGTGTCTGAGCTTCTAGATCGAGGTGTCATCTCTAACTGTGGAGTTTTAGTTCTGCGCCCTGTGGCTCTAAACATTTCCTCATTCATGTGGCCTGTAATATTTACAAATATGTAATTTATTCAAATTTATCATACACATAACTTTAATTCACAAATATTAATCATCTACCCTTAGAGATATGACACATAAATACTTTGGCATCTGTATACCCTTAGTCATAAATATCGATCGTGTGAATTATCAAGTCTCGGCCATGTATCCAACCTATTAGCCATCGAGAAATTAATGCAATTAATTTTAGTGATTATTTCATAGGTGGGAAACAACACATGATTGAGCTACCTTTTCATTATGCAGGTTTCTGGGGAGATGAACCTCGCGGATTTCGACTCATAGGTGTGGGATAATCACATGTGAATGGTGTCATGACGACATGAGATATTTTGTGGGGTCCACTTTGAATCTTTGGTCAAATGTATATGTAAATACCTTTTGGAGTATCATACTTCGGTGAAGAGGAGCTGTAGGTTGTGCTGAAATTTGGTGTGTGCATTTCGTGGCCTGCAAGTGATTGTAACTCTTGGTAAGGAATGTGCTCTCGTTATGAATTTCCCACAAGCAATTTGCCACAAGCTTGCGCTTCGCGAGTCACAGGAAAATAGTCGTGAATGCTTGGAGAAATCATTGAGGCACATACCAGGGCAATAGGTGTGTTGGGGCACTACATATATACATATGAACGCAGGTGTAACTATTTTCCATGTACCAATCTACTATTTCTTTCAAGGTTTCTAGTGCTTTTGATGATATTTTTATGCAGGTTCTAGTCGGAAAACAGCTGATACATAGGTGCATTAAAGTAATCATAGATTTGATAGAAAAAATCCTAATAATAGCTCATCTATAGTTCATAGAAATATACATGAATAGGGGGCGAGTCTAGATTCTTGTTCCAACCCATTTATGGATTAGGTACATATGCACAAATAACATTAATAAGGAAGCCAAACATATAAAAACCTGGTTGTGATTTCCTTTAGAAGACTCTTGGACGTTGAGGCAGATGTTGGTTGTTAAGATCGATGCCCAATTGAATACCACTAATGTTTATACTAATGCATGCATCATGGATGTCCATTCTTGTTTGAAGTGTATGCAATTATCCTCCCCATATAATATGCATATCAAGGAAATCAATAGTTGATGTGGGGGTTTAAAATACTGGGTATTGTATACTTGACTGAGCTTGGCACTGAAGGGAGTTTCTTGGTCCCACCAATAATGAATGAGCTCTAGTCATGGCTTCGGTTTTTCCACAGTAAATTTCCCTAGGAATCCCTTGTTAATTAACACAAATGGCTTTGGTAGCTTATAAATCTTGTGGAAAATGTTTGGATTTAGAGGAGCAATTCCAATCCCCTTTCTATTTGTGATGGCCTATGCCTATGTATTCACATTCTCGTATGCACCTCTGGGAACTTCACTATAAGGTGGGACTACGGGATGAGAAACAATGACGTGGATGTCGCTCTTCTGTATATTCTAATACACATTGAAATCAAGGTCATTTTCTAAGAATTCCCCGCTACAAAACATATTATACATTTATTCCCATGTGTTGCATCCCTAAATGCCTATGTGGTGGATGGTATCAGATACTATCATTGCGTCTGAGATTCTAGCTCGATGTGTCATCGCTAACTGTGGAGTTTTGGTTCTGCGCCCTGTGGCTCTAAACATTTCCTCATTCACGTGGCCTGTAATATTTACAAATATGTAATTTATCATACACGTAACTTTAATTCACAAATATTAATCATCTACCCTGAGAGATATGACACATAAATACTTTGGCATCCGTATACCCTTATTCATAAATATCGATCATGTGAATGATCAAGTCTTGGCCCTGTATCCAAACTGTTAGCCATCAATGAATTAATGCAATTAATTTTAGTAATTATTTCACAGGTGGGAAACAACACATGATTGAGCGACCTTTTCATTATGCAAGTTTACAGGGAGATGACCCTCGCGGATTGTGACTCATAGGTGTGGGATAATCACATGTGAATGGTGTTGCGACGACATGAGATATTTTGTGGGGTCCACTTTGCATCTTCGATCAAATGTATATGTAGATACATTTTAGCTTATCATACTT